>BPLR01001420.1:0-163678 GCA_021605095.1 Caerostris extrusa
TTAGCACAGCCTAGGAGGAAAATTAGATTGTACTCTGATTTCACTTACATATATTTTAAATATAATAACAAATGTTCAGTTAAAGAAGTTATGTTACAACACAAAGTTATTTTATTATCTGACTTTGTGCAATATTCAGCTAGATACTTATTGTTTTTATTTTCATGATCAATCCTATGAAAGGAACAGTATATGCATTCAGTTGCTGTATTTCAACCAGCAAGCCATATCTTGTAAATCCATCAGGTAAATCATCATAATAATAATTAATTCTAAAGAGTAGTTCAGAGTGCAAATTAAAATTTTGGGAGGTTTCCTAAATGATATTTAATGATGGAAAAGTGTTCGTCAAAATTCTTGTTTGAGGTTGAAGAAACCTTACATCTGTTTTCTAATTAAGAAAAACAAATAATGCATGAAATGAATACATGACAGGCCAAATGGACTACTGCATATCTATATATCAGATAATAACAACTCAGAGGTGCCAGCTCTGTTATTTCACTTTACTGAGTCTGGTGATAGCTAATTGTGGTACTATCTGGTATAAGCCCACGTTGTACTGCAGCTCGGGTAGCAGGCCAAACCGAAGTGGCGCCCAGTGGGTGGCCCCAAAGTCATATATTTAAATCTTGCTGTTGCAATCTAAAGGATAAGCTTATACTGAAGATGTTGATTGACGCTGAGCATCCAAATACAAATGTTGGCTCATATTAATGGTTGAGTGAACTTGCCCAACCATACATTAGAAAATATTCACAAATAGTCACAACATGTCTTGTGTACCTACTCACATTTGAATGAAATGACTATTTGCTTGTGCATTCTATCGCCAAATAACAAACCTCAGTTGTTAACACGCTCAGGTTTCGATGATTTCGACCACACAATAGACGATCAAAGCTAATGAACCCGCTTTTTTAGATTTTAATATTTTGTATTATCGCTTTTTTAATAGTAGCAAGAAATGAAAAGAAAATATCAGTGTGTTTCTTTTGTTTTATTTGACACATTAGAGAATGTAATATCACACACACACAAAAATTGTACTATAAGCTACAAAGAATCGCAAAGCAAGGAACAAATCACAAAGTAAAATATCACCAGTTCGTTGTACCATTAGAAATTTTTGAAATGTGCCTTTAAAAAATATAATGTGTCACAGGCTCAATATTGCTGAACGGCTCTGTGCACAGCCACAGTCGCTTCAAAGTATCTGCTAGTTGGTGTAAATATATAAATTTTCCGTATTTACCCAAACCATCTTCAGTCAGTTCTATTTTCTGTCGATTGTTTGATATAACTGATTTCTGTATTATTTTGTTGAAAATTTTAAATATCGCTAATTTGAATTTATTTATGAGTATATAATATAATTGAAATAGCTTGAATCCTGCATGATATGTAAATACAATGAGAATAGTTTGAACTTCAATTTAAAAACTATTTGAAGGATATTACATTTTTCATATTCATAACCCACAGATATCTTTACAGATAAGAATTCGTCAGCCACATCTCCAAATGTCAAAAACGGTGTTTAAACTTTGGGGAATAAATGGTATTACAAAATTATAATGGCTCAAAATGTAATGTAGGTTGGTAAATCTCAGCTTTATCTAATGAAGACACAACTTTGTCTATGTGGAATACCAGTAAGGGCTGTAAATTCACACGTTCTTTCCATGCTCATTGACAAGACGCTGCAAATTTTGTATCTGGAGTTTTGACCACAAGTTGCGAAATCCTTCTCCAGTTCCTGTCACCCTTTTTCTGGCTCACAGCCATGAATCATTACACCACTGCTTGAACAATCCTCTGAGTAAACATCTGTTAAACCCGCACCCTCGCTTGTGATATCAAGCACTGAAACCATTTTAAAGATGTGCCTGATTTACTTACCATCTCATGTAAAATGTCCACTAAATGTTACATATGAAGGCGCGCTCTAGTTACCTGTGACTAATGTCACACTTGCAGCAGCCTTTCATGACTCTGTGCATGCACACTGGGCGATGTCAATTTGTTTAATGATGGTTGCTTACTCTGCTTTATAAACTATCGATACCTACTGAAACCTCTTCCTTATGCTTCAGTACTTGCAGAAATTTTCAGCGGTGACATTTGTAATAAATAGTGAATTGAAATTGTAATGATACACCAACGATTTTTATATCAACAAAATTTAAATATAATTTTGTTTGCTTACAAAATATTGGATACCGTAGATATTTTAATAGCACATATATTCTTCCTCTTTTTTCTTTCGATAACATTACTTAAATTAAAGAGCTTTTAGTCATTCATATTTTATGTATTCTTAAAATGATAAAATCCCTCAGAAACAGAAACTGTAACCAGAAGACTTGTAAATCCAAATACAAAAAGTAAAATTTTCTGTAAAGCCTCTATATAAAACTTTTTGTTGGAATTTAAGAATAAAAGAATTTGTTCATTGTAGAAATACGTATTGGGTCAGTGTCTCTATTTTCATCATTTACAGTAGATAATAACATTCACTAAAATATTTTCAAATAACTAATATGTATGAGAGCTTTAATAATATATTTTGGAAATATATAATGACAATATGCATGAAACATAGGGGTGAAATTTGCATTGTGGTGCTTTGTACTGTGTGTTCTGATAAAATCATTCTGATCAGTTATTTTACTTGGGGTCAGTCAGTTATAGCTGTGTTAGTGATGAACAGTCATTTTGTTCATTATTCGTTATTTTACTTACTCTTAAATAATTCTGGGTTTCACCTATACAATAAGACTTCATGAATTATTGAGATCCTTTCTGTGTTGCAGCGGAACAAAGATGAAATTGCTGTAATTAAATTTTTCTGGTGTTTATCTATTTAAAATATTTTTTATTGGTTACGACCATCGTTGCTGTATTTTATTTTGATGTTACTGAAAATTCATATTGAACCACATTCAGTATTAGAGTTCTGTCGTTTCACAATAGTTGACAATCTAATTTTTTATTAATGAAATTAATAGATGTCACACTCACTTTACACTTAACAATCCCTTGAGCATTATCTTGCCATGAAATTAAATTAGATTTGAAAAATTTTCAGAGTCAGGCTCTTTTACTCATATTAATTTGGTCATTGCTTAGAGTGGTAGGCTCAATCAGCACCATTTTCACCCTGTGTTTGACAAATGTGTTTTTCTTTTGAAATGCATTAGATGTCCATTTTCAATTCCACAGAGACGTTGATCTGAGCATTTTGACGTGATGGAAAATGAAGATCTTGACAGGCCAAAAAATTTATTGTGCTGTAAGGATTTCTTAAAACATTTGTCAATACAATTTCTTTTAAAGAAAAATATAGACATTTTAGTTGAATTTCATTTTAAGTGTTTTGACTGAGCGCAGCATGCCAACCAGAGTGAATAGGAGCTGAACATTTGAAAGGAGCCAAGAGCCAAAATGTCTCATGATCAAAATACTTTTACTTCAAAATTCTGTTAGGCCAATACAAGAGGTCATTTGTTTTTAACAGTACAGTTGAGAAGTGATTGCTGTAACACAAACCAGTAAATAGAGCACAGCACCCTTTGTTGAAATTTCCTGTGATCACGATGAATGCAGATCATATAGAAGGTTATAGCTATTACAAATATGGGTTTAAACAACTTTGATACTGATGATCTAAATGTTATAAAACCAGCCCATGTTTCAATGTTAGCGATCGCCGTAATTGGTTGAACGTTTCATTCTCTTTTTTTCTCGTTATCTTTGTGGTTCATCATTTGACCATCTGGCCTTACTCGCTGGCTGTGGCCCTTCCATTGAACACTCCAGCCCAGTCCACAAAATCTCGTGATCATACTCAAATGCATATTTTTCCTGTCCCCTCACTTCGTTGATACTGTTTTAAGATTATGTGAGCTTGAGTATTTTTAGCAGAAAGTCAATTTTTACATTTTAATAATACTTTGAACAAAAACTGCAGTTAGCAAGGACATATACAAATGTGAAATGTGTAAAGAAAATGACATAAAATAATACAGTGCCAGTTGACCATTTTTTCCTTTTACTTCTTCACCACATTTTTACAATGATAAATAGTAGTATCTATAATCGATTTACCGTTTAAATTACAAAGGATACAAAATAATATCAGACCGTATCACCGTATTACTTTAGATCTAAATACTGTGTAGTAAGAAATTTTAGAAAAGAGTTAGTAGCACAGGTGTTTTTCAGTTTATTTGCCAAATTGTTAGAGATCGTAATAGCACAATAACTTATAAATTATAATAGCAGCAAAAACGCCAAAAAGGAGGAACGCCCATATCAAATACGCGTAAATGCTGTTTGAAGCCCGCTCGTGAATATTACAAATTCTTTGAAATGATGTCTAAAATATTAATGCATCACTGCTCATCATTAGCTGGAACGTATTTGAGCGTATTGCTAGCCGTGGAAAACTTTTTCAGCATCGCTGTTGGTAGTAACATAATGCGATATGCTTCTTTTCCAGTTATCTCTAAACTGAGATCAGCTGATTTCTGTGAGTTTTGGTTTGTTTGCTGAAATTCTGGCCTCTTGCTCAAGAAACAATTCCTACCATTCAGACACAATGTCATCATGGGCCGATGGAATGAACCGGGTTCTTCTTTGAATGCGGATGGTTTCAGGGTAAAATGTTTAAAGAAAAGCTTACCATCAAATTTGACTGCTGTCTTCTTTCTTCTTCACCTCATTCTTTAAAATTATTATAATTATGTGGGGTCACCCAAGACATTTTCATTTCACATGCATTTTGTGAGATTTTCAATGTAATATAATTAGCTCAGACAGATGTTATCGCTGCATAAATAACAACACTTTATGGGAAAGTGATGTCTCTGATAAGCTGAATAATTATCGCGGAAAGACTTGCAGTTTCTGTTTTATCATTGTTTGGACTGTTTTTCAGTACTCAAAACACTATCATTAGAAGTAACCATTTCAACGCAGCTTTAGAATTGGTACATATATTCTGTTTTCAGTTATATTTGCTGTGGCTTTGTAGGGGAACGCTTAAATATCTTATCTGCAACTTGTGAGCGTTCCTTTGATTGGCCAATACTTGTCCCATAATATCTTCTCCAACACCAGCCAACACATTCATGTTAAATGCCTCACTTCATGAAGAGACAGTCAACCGATTTAAAATGCTCTTCTGCTGTTCTTCAGCCAGGCCATGGGGTGTATTTGTTGTTAGCATATGGTCAAATTCCGAAAATACTTGAGTCTAAAAGGATATGCAAATACAATAATAATAAAACTCACATCAATTTAAAAATATTTCAATATTTTTAAATTGATGAGTTTGTTATTCACATTGTATTTGCATATCATACTTTTTAGATTTCAAAATATTTTTCAGATTTATTATATATATACTCATAAATAATACCCTGTATAATAATGAATAAGAATAACTTTAAAGAACATTACAAATCAGTTGATAATCTCTCTTCAGAGAGTGGAGTGACAATGAAGATAATGACAATGTAATTGTTGGAGAAGATATTGCTTAATAAGGATAAAATATTAACCAATCAAGAATTGCTTCCTATAATTTATAAAGTTCGAAAAGTGTTAAGATATTTAAACGTTCCCCTACAAAAATTGCCATATTACAAAATATATATTAACTGAAAATAAAACAGAATATATGTTAATACTAGATTCTAAAACACGTTGGAATAGTTTTACTTCTAATGATGGAATGTTTTTTTGAAACTGAAAACCAATCCAAAAACAATGATCGACTTAAAACTGCAAATTAATTTTTCCGATAGTGAATTCAACTTACTATCCAGAACTGTATCAGCTCTACTTCCCATAAAATTGATTGTTGAGGCATTATGTCGAGAGATTCTAATTTATTAACAACTAATGCAACAATAAATTTCATGATGTAGTCACTGAAAGAACAGCACACATCACAATCTGAATAATTATATATTACATTGAAAAATCTCACAAAAGAAATGCATATTGAAATAGAAAATGTCTTAGGGTATTTACATAATTATAATAATTTTAAAATGAGAATGAAAAAGAAGAAAAAGAGACTAACCAATTCAAATTTGATCAAGTTTATAGTAAACTTTCTTAAATATTTTACCCACAAACCCATCCACATTCAGAAGAATTCGGCACAGTTATCGAAGATTATGATGACATTAATGTCGATAGTGAATAGGAATTGCTTCTGAACAAAAATTAGAATTGGCTACAACTAAAAAAATTTCAACAAAACCAAAATAAAATACAGAAATCAGCTGAATATGAGGATTTAGAGATAAATATTTGGAAAAAGTATATCACGCATTGCCAACAGTACTACCAACCAGCGAAGATGCTGAAAGAGCGTTTTCCACGGCTAGTAATTTTTGCTCAAAATTACGTTCCAGGCTTAATGATAGTACAATTGATGCATTATGTTTTTTAAGATCACATTTCAAAAATTTGTAATAGTACCACAGACTGAATAGTAAACATTTGCACTTTTTGTGATTTAGATAAATAAGACGTTCCCTTTCCTTTTGTGATTTTTTATATACTGTTATACTTATAAGTTACAAATTTTTTTGTGCTATTTACATTCTCTAATAAAACTGGCAACAAAACAAAAAAACACCTGTGCTTTCTTTCTTTTTCTAAAATTTCTACTACCGGTATTTAGATCTAAAAAATACTAAATACCGGTATTGAACTTTGGTCTGATATTGCAATCCCTGTATCATACATGAATTTAAATAGAGTAAAATCAGATTATAAGATACTCTACTGAACATCATTGTAAAGTAATAATGGTGAAAAGAAAATGCAAAAAGGAAAAATATAGTCAACACAACTTTAATATTATTTTATGTATTTTCTTTTTACACAGTACAGCAATATGTCCTTGCTAGTGCATAGCATACTTAGTTTTTTTGTTCAAATTAATTATTAAAAATGTAAAAAATTGACTTTCTGTACTAAAAAATGCTACTTCTTTTTTTATATCTTAAAACAATTATCTTGAAGTGGGGGACAGGAGAAGAAATATGCATTTGTAGTATGATCACAGATTTTGTGGACTGTCTAATAGGTAAATGTTCAGTTTAAGGACAGAAATGGAAAATTTTATTACTTGTTAAAGGCAGATCAAATAGATGAACCACAAAGTGCTTTGAGAGAAAAAAATATAATAGTTAGGGTGGGATTTTTAAATCTTGTCTTTCTTCTAATGTTGTGTCAGCTAAACTTTTAACAATTAAATGAAGCCTCGGTTTTTGAACCCATCAGACCTGGCAGCTTGCCAATTATCCCCATGATCAGAAGTAGGATCTCAAGTTATCACTAAAGTTTGTTATTTCAAAACGCTTTATATTGGGGTCATACTGTACATATACAAGTTGTTATTAACACTATAATAGCTTCTATATGATCTGCATTCATCATTGATCACAGGGAGATTTCAACAAGTCTCAGTGCTAAGAAAATTCTCTATTTACTTGGTTTATTGTTACAACAATCACTCTCTTTGTTGCTGTTAAAATAATTGGCGGATACAATTAAATGACCTCTTTAACATTAATTCTTAGAATTTTGAAAAATAAAAATTATTTTTATAAGTCATGAGTCAGATTTTAAAGTAACTCTTGACTCCTTCCAAAATGTTCAACTCCCTATTCAACTGCCACCTCTGGTTGGCATCTCTTTGCACTTCAATTAAAACACTTAAAATGAAAAATTCAACTAAAAATATATATATTTTCTACTTAAAAGAAAAATTGTGTGAGCCAAAAATGTTTTTTAAAAGAAATCACTTTACCTTTAATAAGTTTTTTTGTACAATCATCAAGATCTTCAGTATTTTCCATCACATTAAAATGCCTCAAGATAGCTTTTCTGTGTCTCTGTAACAGATTTTTGAAAATGGAACATCACAATGCATTTCAAAGAGAAAATAATACATTTAATCAAGGAAAAATTTTTAAATTTGAAATAATTGCTGATTAATTTTAATTTTCCTCTAAGCAACTTGATAAATTAGTAATATGAATTAAAAATTTTTATTTCCTGAAAAGACTTTTCATCCTAATTTAATTTCATAATAGATAATAATATAAAGTTGTTAAGTGCTTTTTTTTTTTAAAATTAATTCACTTTGACATCCCAATTAATTTCATTAATAAAAAAAAAATTAAGATTATTAATATATTATGCAAAAGTATTAGAACTCCTAATACTGAATAATGAGTTTAATAATGAATTTTTTCAGTAATTATCAAATAAAAAAATACAACCAACATTAGTTAAAATTTTAACCAATAAAATATTTTAAATGAATAAAAAACACCAGAAAAATATATTTAAGTTACCTTAATTTCATCTTGTTTTATACCTTCTAAGAAGGATCTCAATAATTCATGAGAATCTTGTTGAGCATAAGATTGAAACTGAGGAGCCCTATTTAAAAATTAAATTAAAAATAACAGATAATGGACAAAATGAATAATTTATCTACTAATACAATTAATATAACTTATTTATTTAAAAAAATAAAACTTAACTGATTAGAATGATTTTATCAGAACACACAGTTTTACACCAAAACTTTTTACTATAATGCAAATTTCATTTAAAATAATGTTTCATGCATATTAAGTAATCATTATATATATTTCCAAAAATAATAAGTTATTAAAGCTCTTACATACATATTAGTTATTTGAAATGTTTTTAATTGAATGTTAATTTAATAAAAACAAAGATCTACTTAGCAAATGATGAAAAATAAATTTTTATTTAATGCAGTATTTCACCTAATGAACTAAATTCTTTTTTTTATTCTTAAATTCCAACAAAAAGTTTTTACTATAAGAACTACAAAAAAGGAAAAATACTTACTTTTTTTGTAACAGTTTAAAAAGATCTTCAGGATTTATGGTTTCTGATTTCTGAGGATTTGAAATCATTTTTTTAAGGAATACATAAAAAGTATGGACGAACAAAAACTCTTTAGGCAAAGTAATCGACAAAGGTTCCTAATGTTATCAGAAAGAAAAAAAAAAAAAGAGAGAATATGTAGTAATAGCAATACTAAAATATCTACAATCCAATATTTTATTAAAAATAAATAAAATTATAGCTAAATTTACTATTTAGTTATAAATCATTTAATTATCATTACAGATAATTCACTATTTAATTACAAAGTACAAATAATCACCACTGAAAATTTCTGCAAAATACACAGAAAAAAATATAGTATAGAGAGAATTCATAAATTATCAATGACTTAGCAGTTTTAGCAGTTTATAAAACAAAATGTAACCATCATTAAAATAAAATTATTCACCCAGGTGTGCATGCACAGGAGTCATGAAACACTTACAGAATGTGGCAATTGAGTCACAGGCTCAACTAAGAGCGCACTGCCCTTCATGATCATATGTAACATTTAGTGAGACATTTTTGTTTTAAGCAGAAATTTTACATAGAGATGAATAAATGCATGACGTAACACAGTGGCAAAATGGGGCAATTGTGCTTGACCATGCACAAACAATGTGTGAAGTTGCAGGATTTGTAGATGTTTTATAGAGGATTGTTCAATATAACAAGCAGTGGTGTAACACATGTGGTTATGAAACATGACGCCACAACTGTAGTAGGAAAAAAGATCTTAACTGATAGGACTGGAGAAGAGTTTCACAACTTGTGAATCAAAATCACTTCCAAAGATTATAAAATTTGCAGCAATCAGTCAATAAAGGTCCATCCCAACATGAGAGGACATTGTGAAGGGAACTGCATGCAACGGAAATGTGCAGTCAGGTACTTGCAAGTGATCATTACTCACATAGACAAAGTTGCATGTCTTCATTAGGTCAGAAATAGGGATTGCAATACCGGTATACCGAATACCGGTATTTTGAGCCATTTATACAATATTGTAATACCGGTATTCACAAGTTTAAATACCGTTTTTTCGGTATTTACTAGAAATTTAGAATTCTTAACTGTGAAAGAATTCTTATCTGTGAATTCTTATCTCTGAAAACAAGGTTGTAGTTGTGAAGAAAGTGTGTAATATTTCCGATAGTTTTTAAATTGGTGAGTTTGTTATTCTCATTGTATTTGCATATCATACTTTAGAGTTCAAAATATTTTTCAGATTTATTATATATATATACTCATAAATAAATTAGAATTGGCGATAACTAAAAATTTTCAACAAACCAAAATACAATACAGAAATCAGTTATATCCAAAACAATCCGACAAGAAATAAATTTATTTGAAGATGAGGGGATTTAGAGGTAAATACTTGGAAAAAGTTTATCGCACATTGCTAACATTTCTACCAACTAGCGTAGATGCTGAAAGAGCGTTTCCGACAGCTGGTACTTTTTTGCAAAATTACGTTCCAGGCTTAATGATAGTACAATTGATGCATTATGTTTTTTAAGAGCACATTTTCAAAAATTTCTAATAGTACAGCAGACTGAATAGTGATATTTACACTTTTTTGTGATTTAAATAAATAAGATGTTCCTTTACTTTTTTGCGATTCTTTATATACTGTCATAGCTTATAAATTACAATTTTTTTGTGTGTGTGTGATATTTACATTCTCTAATAAAACTGTCAAATAAAACAAAGAAACACCTGTGTTTTTTTTTTTCTTTTCTAAAATTTCTACTACTGGTATTAAAAACCGGTATCCCAGTATTAAAATCTAAAAATACCGAATACCGGTATTGGAACTTTGGTCCGACATTGCAATAACTAGTCAGAAATCATCAACATGAACAGTAGCTGGCTGAAGGTAGATAATGTGGTTTTGATGAATCACATTTTTGCATTTATTCAAATGAAACAGCGTCGAATGCACCCAAAGCCAAATGAATCATTTCATTCCAAATGTGGGAAATGTTAGGTACACACAAAAGGTATGTTTGTGATATTTTGGGTGGTGTTTTTCCTAATATGGATTGGGCAAGTTCACTGAGACAACCATTAATATGAGCCAACTTGTTTATTTTAATATTTGATGCTCAGGTGCTGCCGATCAATCAACATCTTCATTATAAGCTACCCTTTTTAAGATTACAACAGCAAAATTCGCAGGTCTATACAAATATATGACTGATTTTATGAACACTCACACCTCGGTTGGCCTGCAAAATCACCCGACTTAAAACACCAATTATAACTTGTGGAGCTTGTTGGCATACCAGGTAAAACACCACAATTAACATCACCAGAATTTTTGTGACCCAATCCTCAGTAAGTGGCTTAAACTTGATAAAAATGTAGAGCTACAGTCAACATGATTTCTGAAGGGATGACTATTTTTTATCCTGATATATAGATATGCAGTAGTCCATTTTATTATCATATATTGATACATTTCATGCATTGTTATTGTTTTCTTAATTAGAAACCAGATAAGTAATCCAAAGGTTTTTAAACTTTTCTTGCAACCCTCAAACAAAAAAATTTTGACAGGCCTCATTAGTACCCTTTTCCATCATTAAATATCATTTAGGAATTTACCTCCTGATTTTTAAATTAAAATTTTTAATTTACACTCTGATTTATATTGAATTAATTATTATTATGATGAATTTACCTCCTGATTGGATTTACAAAAAGATATGAAAGCTGCTGAAAAAAGTTGGAAGGAATTACAAGCATAACTAGTCACATATATGACCTTTTCATTAGGATTGATCATGAAATAAAAACAACAAAAGTATCTAAACAATATTGCACAAAGTCAGATAATAAAATAACTGCAATGTTAATAACATAACTTCATTTAATAATTTTATTTGTTATTATACATAACTTACTTTATTTAAAATATATATAGTGAAATCCAAAATTTTGAAATCTAATTTTTTTATATTATACAGTAATAATATAAAAAATAATTACAATTATTTATTCAGCAATTCTAAGATAATTCACATAATATAGTAACTTACAGCTTTTGGCTCTTCGACAACTGTATCATTTACAATAATTAATTTTGGTATGTCCCACTTGTAATCAACTGAACAGGATTCATCTAACCCATGGAATAATAGAGAAGTTTGACATAAATTCTGAAAAAGTTCCATTAAAATATGAATATGAGAATAAAAGAAAAAAATGCTTACTTTTAAAGGCTGCAATTAAATCTAGATAAAAGATTATTAATTACATACAAGCTTATTAATAAGAAAAATATAAGTTTTTTTTTTTTTTTTTTTTGCCATTATTTTATTTTATAAAGGAAATATAATAACCGACTTAAATACTTTTTTTTGTGGTAAAATGCACTAATTTAGAAAAATAAGATATGCTTTTTGTCTCATTGCTTTTCCCTTTACAAAATTTAAAATATCAAACATTTAGAAAAAATTTATTTCGAATAAATAGTTTATCACTCAAGATTAAGACATTGAATTTACAAACAATTACATATTAAACATTCAGAGTTTCATTCAATATATTTATATTTGATTGATTAAAAATATACACATTTTTTTTATGCAACAATATAAAAAAATTTGAAAATATTACCTGCATTACCGCATTGAAATAGCATGTATTCCCTAAATTCCTGAGACCCTATAAAACAATTACAAATAATCAGTATTGAAAATAATATATTTTTTTTTAAAAATTAAGAAAACTTTTTCATATTGAAAGTTAATCAAAGTTAAAATATTACTAAGCATACACTTAGTTATTTAACAATCAATTAACTTTACAATAAAAACTTATTTTAAAAAATGACACAAAAAATAATGAAAGGGGAAAAAAAAATGAAAACATCAACAAATAAAATTTATCAATTTATGGTATTATTTATATAACAAAAACTTTTAAATAAATATCATTAAAATAAATACTTTTGCTGAAATTTTGACAGGAACTAAGTTTTTCTTATTTTTGTTTTCAGTTTTTGTTTCAGAAATTTTGAGAATGCCATTTGACACTTTTTTACAATTATTCTCTTCTTTTGGAACAGTTTCTAATAAGCTCGGCTGATTAGAAGATTTCTTCTCATCTGAAAGAAGTAAACAAAAAAAAATAGACACAAAACTCGAAAAATATAACTAAACACAAAAGAAAAACACTAAAAGACAAATAAACACTTACTTTTGGCAACTTCAACATTATTGTTATTGTTTACTTTCATCTTTAATATAAAATCTACACTCTGCTTTAAGTTTTTAGATGACTGAAGTTGTACTTCATCGTCACAATCATAGCACCTATGGAAAGGATTATTTTTATTAAAAATACATAGTTATGAAATAACTTAAGAAATGTCAGAGTTAAACTTTATCATCACAATCATGGTATCTACAGAAAACTTTTTAAAGTGAACATATATATCATAACAATAGAAAAACTTACAGATTAAATTTAAATAAGCAATTGAAAACAAAAAATACTAAAAAAAAAAACAATGATAATTATAAAGATTAGAAAACAGGTTTAATTCTTCAAATGTATAACATAACCTGAAATCAAATATTTTTTAAAGGGAAATTAAAAGACTTTTATTTGATCACACATCTCAAAAGGGGGTGGGGGGTCCCCCAGTAACTAGTACGTACACAATACTTCTAACAGCAATATTTTAATCAAACTAAATTGAAATCTTGTCTCTTTATAGAGCAAAATACTGTATTTTTACTTTGAATAAATGTTTAATCAAATCGCATACCAAACTACACTAGATGATGTACTTAAAACCAAGGAATGACAATCTGAATGAATAGTTTTAAAATGTTGGAGTCCATGTTTCTGTGGTGCCATTCGTCCACAACCGCAATAACCACACTGAAGACATAACCACACTTCTGGTGTTTCATCTTCTGGGGGAGGGTCTGCACATCCCTGAAAATTTTAAAAAAAAAAATATGAAAATTTAAAAAAAAAAAAAATTACAACAAAAAAAAAAATATTTTTATTGAGTTGACAATAAAAAAAATGTACATACATTGCATGTAGATATACTTCCAATCTTTAAGGTGCGTTTAACACGTCCAAGATTAACAGCTCTATTAACATGTGGACATAACTTTCCTATTTAAGAAAAAAAAAAAACCTATTTTTTAATAAAATGACTCATTTTAAAAAAATAGCAGAAGAATAGTAAATAAAGAGAAAAACAATACCTTGAAAGGGAACGGAAATTTCATTTTCTGCTTCAGAGGTGTCGGTTGCATCCTTTTGACGTTTCTGTCTACTACTTTTCTTTTTCGTCATGATATTTCAAGCAAATAAAGCAAAATGTTCATAACCTTTTACTAGAGCATAAATGTTTTAGTCATGTTATAGTAGAAGAAATAAACAATATGCAAATCAAAGTCAATGCAATACTTGGAAACAAATAACAAAGTGAAAAGAAATTTTTAATAAGAAATAAATGCTTGATTTTTAAATAAAAGAACGTTAAAAACTAGGATTAATGCCAAATTTTAATTATTGTTTTTAAATAAATTAATTTTTATTCATCAAAAGTGGCCTCTCAAACATTTTTGAATATTTTTTTTTTATCTTTTACAATAAATCATTGAAGGCAATATATTATTAACTTCATTAAACTTATTACCATTAAATAAGTTTATTTCCTAATCATTTCCGGATTTACTTTTTATTTTATTATTCATTCCCCTTTGAATTAACTTTATTTTTTACACAAGTAATCTCAGTAGCTTGTTTTTCAAAACATAAAGAATATACTATTATAATACTAATTGATATACTTTTAAAAATAAAACTTAAGAACCATGATACAATATATATATTGTTTTGCAATTACATATTATTTTTGAAAATTACATTTAGGAAACAAAATAAGATTCTACAGAGCAAAACAGTGTAATTACAAAATTCCAGATTCACAAAAAGTTACATTCTGTAAGAATCAGATGTACAATGAAATCATTTACAAATGTGAAGCATAATGCAGAACTTATCCAAGTACACATTACAGAAAGAACAGGCATAAATGTTTTTTTTTTTTTTTTTTTTAATATACAAATGAACGATTTTCGGTAAAATCTACGAAATAAATCTATTTGAATAATTCATATTTTGAAAACAATTTCCTACTTTGCTTGATAAAATATTTTTATGTTAAATTAGCATATCTTCCTACAAAAAAACAATAATTTTTAATCGTTATGCTTTCTTAAATTTATTTATGGCGCAAAGAAAATATTTCAAGATGATTGGACACGTGAATGAACTATCTGGTTCCTTATTTCGCCAAAAACCGGTCAAGTAAAGATAATTCAATTACAAATCAAATTTAAAGGGAATGCCCTTTTAATTATTGAATATTCATTAGATAAAGAAAAATTAAAATTTATAGATATAAAATAATTTAAAACATAATTATGCGCTAAGATCTTGATTACAATAAAATAAGTTTTTTAATTTATTTTACTTAGCAGCTTTCAATTCATTTTTAAAAATTAAAAAAAAAAATTAATAAAAAATATCTAAGTGGATCATCAACGAAAAAATTTTTTTTTTACAAAACAAATAAGCAAATATTTGCAAGAAACCGATTCACGAATGCAATACTAAGATCCACATGGATGTGAGATTCTGCGAGAAATTTTGCTAACATGTAATCTATTTTTTTTTACACATTCTTGTTGTCAAAAAGAAAATCAATCATATGACTAAATTAATTCTTAGCACATAATAAGTTAAATGTAATACAAGTTACAATTTTTAACTTACATGTAATTCAAATTTTGAACGAAACATACACCATGTAAAATATCCAAACAAACTACAGCTGGATGGCAATTCAGTAGATGCCAATTCTTAAAAACAATGTTTATTTATTTTGCTCAATCGATATCAAATTCTCCTACACGACCAGCGGTCAGATGGCTAAGTGGCTAGCGCTCTGGCCTTTAGTATCAGAGGCTTTAAATTCGAATCCTGCTGTGGCATGGATATTTGTTAGTGGTTTGGAATCCATACCAATCCACTTTTTTTTTTTTCGATCCTGGTGTGTTTAGCCCTCATGTGCACAAAATGACCAAAGAGCGGTAAATCAAACCAAAGCTAAACGAACTGTTAACAACTATATTCCATGAAAACTACTCACGCAATTTCTTGTCTTATTTTTTCACACAATCTTAACTCCAAACAATATTTTTCTTATATTAAAAATAAACCTATTAAAAACTAAAAGCATTAAAGCAATAGCTACTAACTCTTGGGGTTGTTGGGCTGACATTTCATCAAAATAATAAACTCCACTATTGGTAGCATTCTAGAATATAGTTCTATTTTTATTTCCTCTTGTCACAACAACCTTCCTATATGATTTGCTACAGGTCTCCCCAAATGGATTCCGCTTTCCGTGCTATACATAGAAGCTAGCTAAATTTCTAATATAGAGTGTTTACGTTGGCTCAACAATTTTTCTAAAACAAATTTCTGTCGAGCCATCCTCCCTCTCTAAATATCTCAGTTATTAAAAGTGTTCTCCCCGTTTGAAGCATCTTATTTCCCTTCAGACATTTTTTGCTAAACTTTTTGGAAAACTTAAATAGTTAACTACTATCATTCCTTCCACTTTAATACCCAATATGTGCCCACCCAATTAGTAAAAATATCAAAGGTATTATAATTTTTATTTCTTTAGGTATTATAAAATTATTTTTCATGTAGAAGATTTACTCGTCCAAAACAAATAACTACCACATCGCTCAATTAAGAATCTTTTTGAACAATATAAAAGAAGAAATTGAAAAAACAAAGTTACCTTATAGACTGATGCATCAAAAACCCATATCAAACATTAAATATCCAGTATTAATTTTTTTCTAACTAGAATCTTCATCTGCAACAATCTCAAATAACAATATCGTTTTTACTGGTGAAATCCTCACTTTAATTTTTTTCTCTCTCTACATTTACATTCGCAGCTTACAACTACATTATTTTATCTAATAATCTCCCAGCTCTTCGAGTTCTCCAAAATGGTAATTTTCAATAAACGCGAGTTATCAAACTTCTCGGAGATCACCTAAAGAAAATTTGAATTCAATTCTATTTTTTTAGAATTCATATTGAATCCAGCTTACGCGGGCATAAAAGAAAATAAACTGGCAGATTCTTTAGTAAAATCCATTTCACACAGAGTAATTTTCAGTTGAATTTCTCCAGAAGATATCAATTATCATCAACAACAGAAAAATTTTTAAAACACAGATGAACAATGGTCAAAAAGAAAATATGCTCAGGATCTGCCTCATTTAAATGATATTACGGATTAAGTGCGTATTAAATAAGCTAAATGTTTGAATATGCGACATGTGAAAAAGCACACTGAAAAAATGCGAAAATGTGAAAACGTACACTGAAAAATAACAGATAAATAAAAAAATATTATACGTATAAAATAATAATAATAATTGCCATAACACCTTTACAAAACACCAAATTCATATTATAAGTAATAACATACAAGTTATATATTCAAAGATTTAAATTTCAAAATAGGGATATATCATCTATCACATATAAGAAAAATATCAAGATATATTATTTTCATATTGTGGAAAAACATTTCATCTATTAGAAGAATTATATTTCGTCAGAATGGCCTGAATGGTCGAGTGGCTAGCGCTCTGGCGTTCGGTACTACAGGTTTCAGGTTCGAGTCCCGGCGATGTCATGGGTGTTTGTAAGGATTCGGAATCCACTTTAAACCGTAGGTCCCGGTCTACCACGATCGTAGAGTGTTGCGGGGGTATTGTTACTCCGCGTCTGTAGCTTATTTTCAAGCTACACGTACCTCATGGGTAGTGCAAAGTGAGTAACGTCGGTGCAGCGCTCGCCTTAAGGCATCTAAGACAAATGACTAAGTGTTTGCCAGCTGTATTAGAACAAAAAAATATTCTTCATAATACTATTATTAATCTTTGCAACCTCGTATCTGACTTTACGATTCCCTTTAGTGTCGTTATTTCGACCAAAGAATTTAGGTCTCAGTTTTAGACTAACGTCAAACCGTATCCGTCAGATTACTATTAAACCATCAACTTGTATTTAAGATATTTTTTTTCTTTTCTTGTCATATGTCCTTCTGCTTTCAAACTGAATTTTTTTAATGTTCCCTGTATATGAAACTGTAAATTTAGTAAAAACATATTTTGCTATTAAGATATATTGGTACTTTGTGTTGGTTGGTGGTAATAGACAGATAAAATCTACATAAATGCTTAGGAGTACATCTTCTTTCAGAATATAATCTTTTCTTTCCATATTTTTTATTGGCCCATACGGTACACACGCAATTCCTGATTAGACTTTGAATTAATTTGTTCTAATTAGGAATGGAAAATTCCTGTTTAACACGCTCTTCAGTCTTTGCAACTTAAACAGAATTTTTTTCCCATAGGGTCAATTAGCTTACTCTATGTGTTATTTACACTCATGTCCATAAATTAAGGATAATGAAGTTCAGGCAAAGAAAGAGACAGAAGCAAAACAAATTTGACTTATTTGTAAAGTCTATTTATTAAACAAAAGGTAAAGAGCAAAAAAGATGCTATATGTTTGACATAATTAATAAAACTCCCTGGAGCAAATTTCAAAGAAGAACCTATTTAGAAAAAACAGTATAACATGGTTAGTATGATGGTTAATATGGAGTATGTCTCCCGGACGATGCAATACAGTCCTTACAACGCCTAGGCATGCTGAGTATCAAATTATCAATCTGATCTTGGGGAATATTACACCACTCATCAAGCAATGCCCTCCGAAGTTCCGGTTGACAGATGGGAGGGGGTTGGTGGGCTGCAATTCGTCGGCCAAGCATATCCCACACATGCTCTATTGAATTCAAGTGCGGTGAGTATGCTGGCCAATCTATACGGATGATATCCTCCAATTGAATTCATTCGTCTACAATGTTTGCACGGTGAGGATGGGCGTTGTCATCCATAAACAGAAATGCAGCACCCA
This sequence comes from Caerostris extrusa, assembly GCA_021605095.1. Taxonomy (NCBI): domain Eukaryota; kingdom Metazoa; phylum Arthropoda; class Arachnida; order Araneae; family Araneidae; genus Caerostris; species Caerostris extrusa. Next base: position 19,024 of record BPLR01001420.1, read on the forward strand.
TGGCTCCCCGAAACAAACGTACATGTTGTTCTAGAATGACATCTCGATAGATGTGGCCTGTCATCGTTACACTCTGAACATGCAGGTCAGTTCTGGAACAAAGAATAATTCCTCCCCCAAACGAGCCATCCTGCACCACCGCAACGGTGTCGTTCAATGGTGTTCTCTTGGTGGTCAAGGGTGGTATCGAGCTCCAGACACTTGACCAACACTCCCCCTTCGCGATTCCGCTATTAAAGCGGGTGTTTACCGTATTACGCTATTTGTGGTCGGACTATACATAAGAAGCTGGAGACTAATAAAAATAGTAAAAGTGTTTCAGACAATAATAAAAATAGTAACTCGACTTAACTTTTTTTTTTTTTTTCAGAATAATATTTTGAATTTAAACATAATGGAATAGATATACTTTTCCACAATCAGTTTCATTTTTGAGAAAAACCACAACAATGTTAATTGAAATTAAATTTTGTTACAAGAAGAATATGGGAACGAAATTTATTGTTAGTTGAATGTTTGAAAATGGCTTACCTGTGATTTTAACTAGTACAAAAAAAGAAGAAAAACTGGAAATCTTCTTGGTAGGAAAATGGAAGTTGTGCATACGTTCAGAGCATAACTATTACACCACCCTGAGTTGAATACAGGGAACAGATGTTACCAGGTACCAGGACAACTCTTGATCTGAAACACTAGCAAAATGCCATAACGACTTGATTCGGAATACTTTGCCAGAGTGACTTTCAAATTTCAGAGCGTAAACTATACAGCAGGGCAACTTTTAAATTTCGGAACTTCGAGGATAGCTACTAATATATCTGTAGATAAAGTTAAGGACCTCATCCTGGTCGAGCACCCATTTATAGAGGTGTCTGATATTCGTCTCTAGGGCAACTGAAAAAAAAAAAAAACATAGATGGATTGTTTTCCATTATCTTTAATACACACCACCTCTATTTACATATTTACGAAAAAGTTAAAACAAAATCTAACATCGAAATAAGCTATTTGCCACCAGTGTCGCGCCTCTCTGCTTCTTTTTTCCCAGAGTTCAGCTCAAGAGGATCCCACTTTTATTTCAACAAATAGTCAGGTGCTGTCATCTGTGGATGCTAATGGGGGTTGTGTAAGGTTTAACTATAATTAAATTGTCACGAGAGGTCGCCATTGTGACCAGTAGCTGGTACCATAACTGTGAGAACTGGTAAGTACAAGCAATTAGATTTAGAGACGACGAGGAGAACGTTAGAAGCGTCTGAGCGATTTAGACGGTCAGGGATCGCATGAGATAGGTTTACTGTTTTAAGTATTACATAGGATTGATATTGTGGAAGAGGCACAGGGTGCCACGTGTATGTATTATTCTTAATATTGTAAATAAATTCATATAGAAAGATTGGAGTGTTTCCGTCCACCTGATACAATTATTCGCTAGCAGGCGACAACAGTTGTTAATTTTTATACAAGAAAAACATTAAATTAGTGCTTATTAAATAAAAAGAAAATTCACTGTAGATTTAAATACAATAAAAAGTTTATTTCAAAATAATGTAAAAGTTGAAATGAAAGAAAGAAATTTCGAACTGCAGTAATATTTTATGATATACATATGAAATGCTAATGCATTGCGGAATTTCATTTTTTATTTTCTAAATTACACATGGAAGGCACATAAAGTAAATAAATTGAAGCTTTTTTTTTTTTTTTTATTAATCACATATATTTTTAGCTTCCTTTACAAGGTAAAAAAGCTTTTTGTATATACATATACAAATATACTCCCCCCTTTTTTTTTTTTTTTTTTGCATCCACACTTTTTCAGTTTGAGTATTTCACTGTAGGGAGATCTGAAATTTAAAGAGTGAGCATTTAATCTTCAAATTGATTTGAAAGATGCCATCAGATGCCAGTGTCAACAGATTCCTCTCGGCATTGTACGTAGTTCAGTGGTATCCACCATCTGTCGCATGCAAACTATCATCATATGCGAAGGAGATCACGTAGAAAATTTGCGAAACTCTTTAAAATGTTTTGTTTTTTGTTACTTCTCTGTCCTTATTGGTTGTTTTCACTCTTCTTCTTAGTCTTTCTACCGCCGGCGATTTTCGTGCTACAGGTGTTGGTCCTTTTTGGTATTTTGCTACGGAGATCATGGAGTGGTAAAAAGTGGGTAAACGAAAAAAAGTTTCAATGTAGATTACTGCCGTTTTGAAAAATTAAATTACTATTGTTTTTCAGTATATGTTACATTATAAGTTTATAAAAACAACATTTAATTTTTTTATGTTTTTTTAATCATTTCTTTCAAAGATAATTCTAATTGTATAGCAAATTATATTATTAAATCTCGGAATTTTAATTCATGATTTATTTAATTTTGAATAATTTAATTCTGGCTTGCTGAACTGTTTGATCTTCTTGAGACACATGTGAATAAGAAAACGTTGTCCCTGGTAGCATGTAATACTTATTAACGATAATTGTAAAGCAATCAGCAATAAATTTGTATATAATGTGGTAGCTCCCATCCCACGATGCACCCCAGAAAAGGCTTGTTATCACACACTTCTTTGGTTGTAGTGGAAAATAACCTGAAATCAAATTGCCCCAGCAAACGAGGGGAAATGGGGGGGGGTCTGCTTTCCTAGCTTAGGCTTCTTATTCAGTTGAAAGATAATTACAATATGCCGGATCTAATAAATATCATAATATTTTTGTTAATTTGGTAAGTTTTCTATCTAGTAAACGTTAATCAAGTTTGAAACACAAGATGTAAGTATTTAAAAAATAAGAATTGTTTCAACATTTTTAACTGGTCAACATATGTAATAAAATACACTCAGGGGGAAAATAATTTCTAATTGTTACATTTCAGTTTATGTAAAGCCTCTGCGTTGGCATTAGGCTGCCAAATAGAAGTTTTTCGGGTTTTCTCCCATACGCGAATGTGGGGCAATTACTCATAAAAGTCTACCCGAAAGGCGATGTCTTCTCCTCCCCTTTCTCCAATCTTATTAGCCTGTTCGTGACATGCATAAGTACAACACGAGGCCCACCGAAACAAAGATCAACAAAAATAATAACAAAAAGCTGTTGCTGTTTTTAAGTTATAAGAAATTCATGCACATAATTCTTGCTTTATGATAATATAAGCATGCAGATAAACATGAAGATAACTTCATAGTTTTTTTTTTTATGATTAAGCCGAGAAATCTCATAAACAAAATGTTATACATTAAAGATTAATTGTAAATATATACAAAAAAAATTTTTAATAAAAAGAAATGTATTATAATGCTGCATGATTATAACATAATTTTTTTTTTTAAATTCCTTTTTACAACTATTTTACTTTGGGCCTGTATTCATTATAAGCTGATCCACACGTAAATTGCTTGTTGGATAGCCTTGGCTTAAATTAGATTCAAAATAGTTTTAAGAATCATAATAATTTTTTTAATCTAGTATTACATTAGTATTTTTAAAAATAGAATTTCAAAATTATTAAAATTAATTTTTTAAAACTGCCAAAAAATTTATTAAAAAAAAATAAGTATAAGTATCACAGACAAATTAATGAATCAAATGAAATATGCAAATTAAAATTGAATTCTTATTTAAAATAATCTTGTTATTTTGTAGAATTTTTTTTTTAAATGTTTAATTAAAATTATAAGTATATTTCTTCTCAAAATCGATGCTCCTTTCTGAATTTCCAGAGTTTTTTGCTTTTTATAATTTATTTCTTAAATAAAAAAAATTAATTAAAAAATTCTTTTTTTTTTTTTTAAGAATTATTTAACCATTTTTTTATTTAGAAAAAATTAAATGATTTTATTCCATCATTGTTCCAAGTCGGATTAAATTTAGTAATAAGAAAATTCATGAATATAACAACAAAAAGTTTCGTGAAAATTTAATTTTTGTCTAAGAATTATAAAATTGGATGTTGACTTCGCGCAACCTATTTTTTTACGTAGTTTGTTTACTTTGAATTTCGAAACTATACGAACACTTTTGGGAACCACTATATTTAAATATTCCTTTGCCATCCTCTCTCTACTTCTAAATGGAATCGAAGCCTCAAACCACCATAATTTCCTGCTCACTTATCGCTTTTTAGATATTTTACTTCAACTCATGTTTACTGATCATAAATTTCTTGTTACGTTTCCATCACAGATGATTTACATTTTTCTTACTTTCTTCTTTTTTCTCTCAAATCATACGATTACTATTATCTATTTATCATGACTTTTTCTTTCCTACTGCCTTCACATACCATTGAGTAGACGAACGCTTCGCGTTCAGGCCCTCGACATCTTTATTCAACAATGATGATGACTTATTAAATACAAACTAAACTATATGTCACTGCCTTTTCTTTTATACTAAACGCCTCGGGGAAGACATAAAGCCATTTACATTATCTTAACGCCTTCAAAAAAATTTCTTTTCTTTTTCTTTTTTTTTCATTTTATTTTATTTTTGCAAAGTTTTTGTGGAATTTTCCATCTCCGTCTCTTTATTTTTCTGAGCATTACGGCGTCTATGGCTCTGATGAATTCTGGTAGACCATTGTCTGGAATTGGTGCAAGGACCGCTTCTAACTTGAAATTTGTTTTATTTAATTTATCTAGACTTAGGTTCAATGCAAATAACGGTAACGGTGAATTTGTTCATACATTTGAAAACTTCAGTAACAGCTTAACGGAGGAGTATGTGCTACTTCAATGTTGTTATATTGTTCGCAAAAAATGCACTATCATTAGGATCCACCCATATTATGGATGTCGTTCCTGTAATTGATTTGCCATTTTTGGAGATCTCTATTGCAATATTCGATGATCCTCATCTACAGAATCCTACAGTTGTTGTGTGGAGAATCCTATGATCTTTGTTATTTTCTCTTTCTGTGGAGAATTATGACTGCCGCAAGCAAGAGCTTTAACTGAAAATATGTTTTTCCAGTCCATTTTCTATATATAAAAAAAAAAAAACACTGTATGAATTTCTTCTTTACGCTACATGATACATAAATGTGGACTAATTCTTCTTAAAAATCTTACGGAAAGGAAACCAATAAGATTTTTAATCAGAACTTAAACTATTATTAAAAATGCACTTAGAATCAATAATATATATTTTTTTCCAGCATTCTTCCTTCTTTCTTTAAAGACATTTTATTAATTTTTAAGTTTCAAAATTTTATTTATCATCATAATAAATTAAATTTCTTTTTAAATTTTCATGATTCACCGAACTTCTTTTTTCATCTCCAGATAAATTATAATAATTAACTGTATCACAGTTAATGAATATAACCGTGAGTAATTTTAATAATGATCGGGTTGCAAACATGGTTCGCTCAATCAGTCAGGTGGAAGTGTAAAGTAAATACTTTTATTTTCGGTTTCATTGGTTGTTTTTTAAACTGTAGAGTTTTAGGAACATTTGATTTTGATATCATTTAATTTTTTCTAATCATGATGAAAATAATTTCTTAGCGTTTCTTGTGGGTGTGGATATTTTATGGGTAGGTTATAGTGTACCTCCCATTTCTTAAAAACTAATAAATATGTAAGCAGTTGTAAGTTTTTTTTTGGGAAAAATAAATACCCACAGTATATTTTTAATTTTTCTATTTTTACTTATTGCGAATAAAATTAAGTGAAGATAAAATCCCTCTCGGAATCTTAGTTTTTATTAAATCTTGAATTGATTTTTCTTTTTAGTGAATCATTTTCGTAAGTAACGCTTTTGTAACTTAAAAATACACTTTTAAGCAATTAATTATTAAAATGTGTTGAAGAAAAAATAAGTATTATTTTATCCAAGGTTAAAATAGTTATTAAGAAATGTCAAATGCATGTAATATTTTTAAAAACTCTAAATACCTCAGAAAATAAATTGTTTATTAGGATGTTATATGTGAAAAATTTTATTTTAAATGAAAAGATAACATAACCTTTTAATCATAAAAAAAAAAGAAGGAATTCAATATTAAACTTTTTTTTATTTGTAATGGTAAATCTTTGTACTATAATATTATAAATCCAACTAGAAGTGTTTTTGTAGAAGCTTATTATTTTTTTCTATGAACTCTCACAAAAAAGGCCATTAAAGTTATTTATATTTATTATGAAAATATAAAAATAATTCTGAAAATATAGCACTATGAAGTACAATGTTTATTATACTTTAAATTTTTAAGTACAGATTATAATTCTTTTTTTGTTTAAATTACAACTGCATTGAAAATTTGTATTAAGACATTTTTTATTTTATTGTTGCTTTTAGTTATATTTAGATTAAAATGTATAATTAATATTGTATTTCAGTACAAAATTAATTGGCTTTATTTTGTCAGAAGTTTTATTTCCAGTTATCAAATTATTATTATTATTTCAGTCATCAAAATATCAATTGGAAATCTCAAAATAAAGAAGTAATTTAATTAAATTTCATATGCAAACAAAATTTAATATTTGCCAATAAAACTATTATTTATTAATAATAAAACTATATTCATTTTTAAAAACAAATTTTCTTTTATATAATTTATAAATATTATACTCATTTTAATTTTATACCTTTATCTTGTAATTCATTGTTTTACAAATTTTCTTTTGTGTTAATTTATAAATTATTTTCTGGTAATTTTTTGATTGATTAATAAATATTAGACAAATATCTTTCATGCAGTATAAAACTGTCATGATATGACAGCTGATGTGCATGCTGGATTTATTTTAAATGTAAAAATAAAGGACATTATTTTATTTTAAATGGGTCTGATGGCGAGTGGCTGGCGTTCTGGCGTTTGGTACCACATGTTTTGGATCCGGTGGTGCCATGGATGTTTGTAATAGTGTGGAATCCGCTTTAAACCATAGTTCCTGGTCTAACATGATGGTAGAACGTTGCAGGGGTATTGTTACTCTGCGTCTATAGCTTATCTTTAAGCTACATGCACCCCTCCCGGGTAGTGCCAAATGAGTAATGCCGGTGCAGCCCTTGCTTTCGGCATAAAAAGACAACTTTCTAAGTATTTGCCAGATGTATCAGAAAAGAAATTATTTTAAAATGCACAAACTTGGTAAAAATAACTAAGGTAAATTATTAGAAGTTATAAATAATTAATAAACTAGTTCTTCTCCTTCCTGGAAAATAATACATTTCAACATTTTCCAAAGAAAAGTTAATTTATAGTTATTTAATGTCTAAGATTGATCAGTTTGAATGTAAGTAAATAATTAAAAATATAAAACTATTTTAAAGTACTTTTTATAATAAAATATTCACTTGTGTTTTTAAATACATATTTAAGAACTCTAATTTTTATAAATTAATATACATAAATTGTCGTAAAATTGTTGTTTGAAAATCCCAATTTTTAATTTAAAAAAATCAAATTATTTTCCTTTTTAAATTTTTTTAGTATATGCATTGTTCTGTGGCGATCATTTGAAAAAAAATTGGATGATGTCTTAAAGCTACTTACCTATCAAGATGCATCTTGCCTCGGGAGATATTTGGAAAATACGCCCAGAAGCCAAATTGAAATATGATGAAAAGTTCTTTCAGCTTAAGCCTATCAATGGTTACATTACAGGTAAATGTACTTATAAGGTCTATTTGTCTATCATTGTATCTGTTCTTCCTTTATTTTTTTAATATACAGGGTGGTTATAATTAAAATGGCATTATTCAGACCCCTCTATAATCCTTTCTGCTTAAGGGATTTTGTAATTATTTCAAATGAACTGTTAATTACATTTGCTAATCAACTGCTTTGTACCATAGGTTAGTTCCTTTAGACATTTCTAGCAGTTCCACTTACGTGAAGATCTAATGATAATTACAAAAAATTATTAATGATGACTTCTCCCCCCCCCCTTTCCTTTTATCAACTGTGCTTTAATATTTTCTATGATATTTTTGTCTATCTTTTTTGGCAATACATTAAATTGCTGTTAAATTGAACAGAAGTAAAAGCTACCAAATCTTGGTATAAATCAGTCTCAAAATAGTAATAAATGACATTTTATCACTCTCGAACAAGTACAAATATTTCTTTCGTTGTTAAAATTAGTGAGAAGTTATCCAAATTAAAATGTTTTTCAACATCTTATAGTTCTTTTTAGTTTGGAACTGTTCATATGTGAAAATGTTTACATATAGTTAAATAATATTTATTTTAAACATTTAGGCGAGCAAGCAAAGAATTTGTTCCTTATGTCTGGATTACCTCCTCAAATTTTGGCACATATTTGTAAGTATTTAAATTTTTTTCTATATGCAGTCACTAATAATTAAAAGATTTACAGGTCACTCTTTATTTTCTTACATAAAGAATATGTAATTCGGCAAAAAATTTTTGAAATTTAGTGAACAGTTTTTGATTAAATTCAGTTTTAACCATTTATGTACTTAATTGAAAATAAAATTATTTTATCTTAATATTGATTGTAATTCTAATTAACAAGAAAAAAAAAAAAATTTTTACTAAACAAAAATTAATATCTATTCATTCTGAAATTTATTTTATTATAGAATGATATTCATATAATAAAAGTATTGGAACTAAATATAATTTCAAAGATTAAAAAATAAAATTATTCATATAAAAACAGTTTACAAGATAATTCAATATTAAAATATTCATAATAATAATTTTTTTCATTTTCTAAAATAATTATGTCAAACAATAATTAAAATGTATAGGCCAATATTGTAGTTCATATAAAAAGTTTTTAATTTTATTTAAGTGTGTGCTATATAATTATATTGTAAAAAAATTACTAATAATTACTTTTTGTTCTTAAAAAAAAATTGCTATTTAACACATTACTATGACTACTACATAACATACTTAATATTGCCATATTATTTTACTAAACCTTTTATGTGATAGCATTCTTTGTAATGTTTTTCATTTTTAATAATTATCAAATTACAGTATCTAATATTTTATTGTGTAGAGAGGGATGTTGATGTTCTAGTAATCACAGAGGCAAATATCGCATACACACACATATATATATATATATATATATTGTGTGTGTATTGTGTATATACAGCGAGTGTAAAAAGTATTCGTACAGTACACAATTGATTTAAAAGAGATCCGTTCATAAAAATTATAAACATAATTTCCATTTTAATTAATTATAAATATATAATAGAACATATTTTCACTAGTTTCATGTGAAATTGACACAAAAATAATTTTATACATGAATAAATATTTACAAAACTGAAACAATCCAACATCTTGTGGTGTAAAAGTATTCGTACATCAGGCATATATTGGCCAACACAATCATAATATTTCAGCTAATACCTTGTAGGATATCCTTTAGCTCGAATAACTGCGTTGAGTCTCTTTGGCATCGATTCCACCAATTTTGCTGTTATTGAGCTAGATATGGCATCCCATTCTTGATTAAGAGCTGATTCCAAATCATTTTTATTAGAAATATGACTGAATATAATATTTTTTTCAAGAATGTCCCATAAATTCTCGATGGGATGAGGTCCGGCGATTGAGGAGGAAATTTCATGAACTTTGGGGTATTATGTAGTATCCAGAGCCTTGCTTTTCGGGCTGTGTGCTTGAGTCGTTATCATGCATGAAAATGTAATCACCATTCAAGCCCATTTTTGTTGCACTAGGTCCTAAATTATTTTTTAAAATGTCAATATAAAGTTGATTCATAATTCCTCTAATAAAGACTAATTTGCCCACCCAGAAGTACTCATACAACCCCAAACAAGCAGACTTCCACCCCCCATGTTTCACTGTTGGCAGTAAATTCTTGGATGCATTTTTGTGTTGCGCTTTCTCCATACCATTCGTCTATATATGTTGTATTTACTTTTCGTCTGTAAAGATAATCTTTTCTAGAAATCTGGACTTTCATTAACGTATTGCTTGGCGAAAGACCATTGCAGCTTCCGATTCTTCTCACTAACAAAGACTTTCGTCTCGCAACACGGCCATGGAAACCTTCATTTCTGCATGCATTTCGAACAGTACTTACGGAGACTGTTGTTCCCATGTTCTTTAGTTCTGATGTTAATGTAAGAGCACTTATTTTGGGATTCTTCTTTAATGAATGTACCGAAACCGTCTGTCAGATGATGTCAATAGGCATGGTCGCCCAGTACAAGAACTGTTTTGAACCTTTCCAGTGGCAGCAAACTTTTATGATTGACTGCACAGTTGAACGGGTCTACCGACCAGATCAGAAATCTTGTTGTACGATTTACCATTTTTACGGAGCTTTAAAATCAGTACTCTTTCGGAAACACTTGTCTCTTTACTTTTACAACCTATTACAGAATTTCTAGTTTCTCACTACATTAAAATTTCCACTGAAGGACCTTTTAAGTAACTTATAAGATGACGTCAATTAACTACATCATAATGGCTAAAACCTATCATAAAATAACTAAAAAAATGTGCATTTCTTTTAGTGTAGTGAATACTTTTTACACCACAAGATGTTGGATTGTTTCAGTTTTGTAAATATTTATTCATGTATAAAATTATTTTTGTGTCAATTTCACATGAAACTAGTGAAAATATGTTCTATTATATATTTATATTTAATTAAAATGGAATTTATGTTTATAATTTTTATGAATGGAGCTCTTTTAAATCAATTGTCGTACTGTATGAATACTTTTACACTCACTGTATATATATATATATATATATATATATATTGTGTGTGTATTGTGCATATATATATAACAAGATATCAAGTTCATTAATGAAATTAGTAAATACATCATTTTCCAGTGGATTCCATCACATGTTGGAATTGATGGAAATTAAAGAACAGATCTTCAACAAAATTAGTCATATATTAATGAATTATAATCTATTACCAAAGGAAAACTCTGGGAGACAATAGGGAATGACTATAAAAAATTTATTATTAAAACTTGCAAAGAGGTTATTGCTAGTTTTAGATTAAGAAATGCTGCCGGTCAAAATAGGAATTGTAAACTCTGATATGGTGTTTTATGCAAAAACAGAGCAAATGAATAAGGCCCATATTTGTCTAACTCACAACAGAATGGTGATTTGTATACTCTTTACTAGAGGGCCAGAGAAAGTATAACTTGATCATAGTACTTTTATTATGGTGCTTTTTAGCTTTTTAAAGTTCTATCCTCACAGAACATTTTAAGGCCCTTTGGCCATTTTTTTAAGAATGTCTGGTCTTTTCCCTTGTAATTTTGATTTTTTTTTATATGTCCTTTTTGTTTCTACTGTAAGTAGCCAAATTTGTGTGGATTGCGTTCTAATAAAGCCATAGGTAATCGACAACATATTTTTTCGCCAGAAAATTTCGATAAATTCATGTAAATGTACGAGTGTCATATTGTAATTTTTTCTCCTTTTTACTCTAGGGCGCTTGCAGATAGAGATGCTGATGGGAAAATGGACTGTGGGGAATTTGCTGTTGCTATGCATTTAATTGAAATGAAATTGAAAGGCTTTGATATACCAAAAACCTTGCCTCCCTCTATGGCAGCTCCTGCCCCAGCAATAATTCCTAATGTTCCAGTATATCGTCCACCAGCTCTCTTCGGGTGAGCATTTTCCAATTTAGTAAAATAAGAAAATACAAAATTATTTACAATAGGAAAACATTTTACTTTTGTCAAAATTTGTGATAATCAAATTGAAGTTATACTTTTTTTAAAACTATGCATATATATTTTCTATAAAATGTGCAATAAAATATTCCCATATTAAGAAAAGTAAAATATATCAATTGTTTTGAATAAGATTTATGCAAATAATTTATTTTATAAACTTCTTGATTATAAAAGTAGAAAATATATTTTTAAAATATTTTCATTAGGTGCTTCTGTACCAATTGTTCCTCCAGCAAGTGTTGGCAATTTAGTTGGAGGATTTGGACGATCTGGTTCTCCAGTTGATAAACCTCAGCGTTCCACATCTGTCAGTAGTCAAGATTCCCCCACGTAATTATCCTTACAGTCTTTCACTTGAGATGAGGTTCTACTAGCAACAATTTAGGGTCATTCTATTCAGATTCATTCTTTTATCATTGTTGTTGCAAATACTAAATTTTATATACTGAAGTGATGAGCCATGGGTTCAATAATATTTGCTACTACAATATATAGGTGTTATTATAAATTTGTTTTTCTGTAATGTTTAGAGAAAACTTATTATTTTAAACTGATTTTCATCTAATTTAATTTTTCTATTTTAACCATGAATATTTATATTTTAGTTATCTGCTCTTGTAAATAACTAATTGACAACATAAATCTTTTATACTATATATAAGAAAGAGTTGAATAAAGAAATGGTGAGGAAAGATGGATTCATTTTTGTGTTCTACATTTAAGAATTTCTAAAATTAGTTGCCAATTCTTAATTCTCTGTTTAAAATCCATGATCAATAGTTTTTTTTTAAATCTGATTTAAAAGGAAAAAAATATATTTTAAAGATAGCAACTTAATAAGATTTTTATCTTTTGTTGTTATTAAGAATTTCAATTCTATAATTTAAGTATTTGAAACTATTAGTAGAATATACTATTCTATTAATTGGAATATTTTATAAGTAGTTTATTATAGTTAACTGTAAAATGTATATAATATTTTAAAGACAATTAAACAAATTACAATTTTTTTTTTTCAGTGGTGTACCCCTCCTCTAATAGAATGGGCTGTTCCCCAGCAGTCCAAATTAAAATTCACACAAATGTTCAATTCTTATGATAGAACTAGGACAGGCTTTCTCACTGGTGCTCAAGCTAAAAACATTCTCGTCAGTACTGGGTTGAGTCAACCTATTTTAGCCCAGATATGGTATGTACATTACATAGTTTAACCAGAAGTTGTTTAAATGTTTAGTGTTCAAAGCTGGTTTTTTTTATACATTAATTTGATTTATACTCAATTATTTTTAACTTAAGAATTTTAAATTAACAGATTTTGTTAAATTATTTTTTATCAAATTTTTTAAAAGGATGTAATTAAGAAATTATGACAACTTAAAATACTTTTTGATTAATTTTTTTGGTTTTATGTTAAAACATTTTATTCAGGATTTTCTTTTACATTTAATTAGTGAATATAATTTTATTCTATTAGAAGGTTGCTTAAAAATGAAGACTAATGAGTTTAAACAAAAATAATTACTATTGTTTGTATTTAGTTATCTAGAATTATTAAATTATAATTTTTTTTTAAATAAATCTCCAAGGTTTTTTTATTTTTTTTACAATTAACTCTTATGTATATAAGTAGCTTATGCAGTAATCAAAATCAGATTTTAATGATGCATTTAATATGTTTTACTTAAATGAAATTTTTGACTAAATGTTTTTAAAGTTTTATTTTATTTATTTATCTTGACTATTGACTAAAAAGAGTAAAATGTCTCTTTTTATATTGTTAAATATGATCCTATTCTACAACAAATTTTTAAACCTATTTTATATTAAATTAATCTATTTTAAAACATTTTTTTTTTAAATATAAATATTCAGAAAAAGTTATTTAATATTTTGGTAGGAATTTTCACTGTATTTAATTTCTTAATTTTATTTTACTTAAATTAACAGGTCTCTCAGACATTGATGGCGATGGAAGACTTTCATCTGAAGAATTTGTTCTTGCGATGCATTTAGCAGAAAGTGTTAAGGCAGGAGATGCTTTGCCTAGCTTCTTACCTCCTGATCTCATTCCACCTTCTCATAGGAGAAAGCGGTCCACAAGTATTCAATCAAGTAAGTTTATATTTATGTTAGATTTTTAAAAGCCAGCGATAGTGGTGATTATTATTAAAGCCTATTATTTATGACACATCTTAATATATAGTTGTTAACCGAGGTGGGGAAACGAGCATTGTGAGTGTGTTATATAAATATAATTTTTCAAATTTCTGCAAATTAATGTTAAAAATGAAATGTTAAGCAAGCAATTCATTTGTATCTTTCAACAATACAACCACTATAAAAAAAAAAAAAAAAAACAGTTACCACTTTACCAATAACCAAAGTGAGTATTGATAGACTTCAGCACTGAGGCATGTAAAAAGCTATTTTAGACAATTCAGTGAGGGCAAATGCTACACTTTTAAAGATGTAAAAAATACTTTTTATAAAAAAAAAAAACTGGTTTCATAGATAAATGAGTTCAATAAAAGTCACTGAATTTATTTCATAAAATCTTCCAAATTCATTAAAAATATCATAGTACATAAAATTATGGAAAAGTGTCAGGAATTGAAAAACATTTTTGACCGACACCCCACCCATGGTGCAGTGGTAGAATCTGAAATACTGCATATTTATTTCAGAATTAGAAATATAAAAACTGTGTGTTAATATTTAATAAATACAAACAAAACAATTCAGAAACAAATGCATTATTTTACATTTCAATAATACTGATGACGATAATCACTCAGTTGACCTGACAACTAAAAACATGAGAGTTACAGCTGAAAAAAATTGTGTGCTTAACTTTATACCAAAGTTGTTTAAATTAATTATACAAAAATAAAATTTTAAATAGTAGCTAAAGGATGACAATGTCTTATGACCATTGAAATTGTGAAATCTAAAAACTCTGACTATACCAAATACTATTGATAAACTCATCCAGATTTTACAATAATTTCTTGTAGGCTATGATTATAATGATTCTCAATATTCTAATAAAAGAATATAATAAGAAAACTAATTTTCTTCTCAAAATAGAATTTCAAATGCTAGAATATCGCTACAAAACCTTTAGTAGTTATTTGATTTTGTACTGATATATATTGTAAAATTATGCTGTGGAAAATCTTATTTTAAGCTATTTTCTTTTGATTCTTTAAGAAAAAAATTATAAAGTTACTTATTTTTTTATTGAGATTAATTGCATTTCCATCTCTTAAAAATATTCCATGATTTATTTTTGAATTCAAATGTTAAAATAATTATTTATCCATTATATAATAAGAATTCTTCCTTTAGCTGGTTCCACGTCTAGTCATGCACTTGGTGACATCAATTTACTTGGGGATTTTAAGGATGATAAGCTACTTCAGCAACAAAGTAAGTTAATTCGAATAATACTTTTGCCCTTTTGATAATTAATGACATAATTTTTTTAATTTAGTATATGTGTGGCATAAATTTTTGGAAGTAATTAAAATTAAGCACTCAATATTTCAAAAGCAGAATAAATGCATAATTATAATCGATTTAATGAAATTTAATTGAAGTTAAATAATTTTAAATTAAAAAATTTAATTAAAGTTAAATAATTTTGGGATAACAAGTTATGAAGTATATTTGATTTCTTAGCTACCTTTGAAGATAAGAGAAGAGAAAATTTTGAGAAAGGGCAAGCTGAATTGGAGAAACGTCGCCTTGCCCTACTTGAAGCTCAACGAAAAGAGCAAGAAGAAAGGGATAGAAAAGAAAGAGAAGAACATGAAAGGAAAGAGAGAATCAGGTATTTTAATCAATCAGCTTTATTCATTTTTCTGTGAATAAATATTTTGGTCATTTAATTAACAACTGTGAATGAAATAATTATGTTCTTTTACATATTCTATATTTCCAAACTATTAGAAATGAAGTAGGTATGAAGAATATTCTGAGTAAATATTGCTGTTAGTGTTGTGAGAGTGAATCTTTCAATGCCATTGAGAATTGGTTACCTGATATTTATGTGACCCAAGACCTTATAGAATAGTCAAACAGTAATAAATTATAAGAAAAACGAAGGCAAATGCACCTGCAGACAACTCAGAAGTTGAGATAAAATAATGATGAAATTTCAATTATATTGCAATTGCTTTCCATAATTTAGAAAAATTGTAACAGGCAACAAAAAAAAGTTTTTATATATAATTAACACTTTAATTGCCTACAAAAAAGAAATCTAATATTTCATCTTAGCATGAAATAATTCAAACTTCAGTGCATCTTTTTTTTTAAATAGACAAGAACAAGAAAGACGCCGTCAATTGGAATTGGAAAAGCAGCTTGCAAAACAGAGAGAACTGGAGCAAGAAAAAGAAGAGCAAAGGAGAAAAGCTCTTGAACAACGAGAAGTAATTAAAATTTCCTCTGTTACTAATATCATAACAGTTTACTATTTTTTGGCAGTGCAGGCAATTTTTTTAAACTATCGGTAGTTATGCCTTTAATTTTTTGTGTAAGGTATTTGATGTATTTTTACAAAACAAAAGCATTTTCCATTTTGGAATTGCAATGAAATAGTTCAAAAAATGTTATAAAATTACTAATTAACCAAAAATAAGAAATTTTACATAATTTTTTATAAGAGTTATAACACAAAAATCTTATTTAAAGGGCTTGCTAATCTTAAATAATTTATTTTTTTTTAATAAATTGTGCATTTTACGTAGGCTGCTCGTAGGGAGATGGAGAGACAAAGACAACTGGAGTGGGAGAAGCAACGTCGTCAAGAATTGATATCACAAAGGCAAAAAGAACAGGAAGCAGTGTGTCATTTGAAAAATTTGAACAAAAACCTTACTTTTGAGTTAGAACAATTGGTAAATAATGATTTCCTTTTAAAAATTTTTTCTGTAGTATATTGTTCGAAATTAAGAAAATTTGTATATTCATTGATTTTCTTGAAGTACCGAATGAAAGATGAGACCAAAACTTCTAAACACAGATGTAAATCTCTTAATATTAAATACATGCATGTATATGTCAATGTATGTGATGATTATGAGGCAACAGGCTTTAGAATTGCACTTGACAATTTTGGCATTTCTTACACTCAGTGAAACATATTTCATTGGTTCTCTTGCACTATTTGGTGAAACTCAAAAAGCTAGTAGTTAAAATGAATAACTACCACAGGTTCAGACAATAAAACAAAGGATCAAATTATGGTAAATTGGCAATTGAGCTATCTTATTTGCTGATTGCTAGAAATTAGAATGTAATGCTCCACATCATATTCAACTTATAAAAACAATTTTAAATCCTGTATCTTTAAGAAAAAAGTTTGGGCAAGGTCATCCAAAAACCACATTGGCAAATAAAAATTAACATTTGCATATTACACCAATGTATAACATGAGTTCAATAGCTTCTCTGCTTTCTCGTGACTTTAACGCATGAATCATAGTTTCAAGATTTATTGTTTTCAGAAGGCTATATGAGATTGATCGCTTTTGCATTCCACTCATTTCTAAGCACAGGAGAACTTGCTTAACATTAACTTTGAACCAGAGATTAATGGAGGACCATTTTCTTTATGTACTATGACTGCGGATGTTGGGTGGGCATTATTAACCAATGCACAGACCTCCGTGTCTTTGTCAGCGGCTCTGTAATGGATCTGAAGTATGGTTTGTTCTTTCGATTGCAATCAGATCCAATTTCATTTAACGGTATGACAACTCATTTCCTCATAAAGCTAATCTGATAAAAGAATTTTTGGAATGCTATAATATTCAGATTGGCCAACCAGATGACCTAACACTAAAGCATATTTGAATGCTCTTGTTCTCAGCAAGCAAGCTGCTTTCAAAAACCATCCAGGCCTGAAAACTGTGTTAGTGGTGGTCTAAGATTTTACATAAGGACCCATAAGTTGCTTGATTTCCAGTATGAATTCACAATTATTAAGGTTCTATATATCCCTATTAACTTATTTTTGTATTTGATATTATAAGCTCTGTTTTAAAATTTCCATTGCTGAGCAGTCTTATGCGCAATCATATGTTTGTACCATAACTGTTATATAGTTATTTAATTATTTCCTTGCTCTCTATCTACCTATGTACTTAACTAACTTCATTAAATTCTTTCAGTAGATATGGAGAAAATTGACTAAAAATAAAAATTCTCTTAATTTTGAGTGCTAGTGTATTTGGTACTATGTTAAACCAATTTTTATTTTGAAAATTCAAAATTCAGCAATAGATTTATTAGTTGAAAAATAAAATTTCCATATCATTAGTTATATAAATTATTAAAAAAAAAAACAATAAAAAGGATATTGGTCTTAACATTTTATAATCAAATTAGGTTGTTTAAATTATAGTTGGAACAATTCGTACTAGTATGTTGCTTAAGCTTCTTCCTTTTTCTCCTCCTTTGTTTTTTATTAGTGATTGCTAATTTCTTTTTTTGTTACTTTTAAACACTCCTAAAAAAAAGTTGCGGCCTGATAGCCAATTGGCTAATGCTCTGGCCTTTGGTACCACAGGCTTCAGGTTCAAATCCTGGCGTTGACATAGATGTTTGTGAGTGGTTCGGAATTCACTTTAAACTGTAGCTCCCGGTCTGTTTAACCATCGTGGGCACAAGATGACCGTAAAGTGACAAACCAGACCAAACCTTAAAAAAAGTAACATTATTCAGTTTTCAAATTATTTTTAAAGCATAATAATGAAGAAATAAGCATTTTTATTGTGGTAAATTGTTAATGAATTTTACAGAATTTTTAAGTAGAATATTGTGAAAATCTTTCATGCATCAACTACACTCAAGAGCCAAAACATTATGACCACCTGTCAATAACTAGTTGGCCCACCTTTGGTGCGCAACACAGCTTCAACCCGCCTTGGCATGTATTAATACCACCACTTAATACCAGTTAAATACCACTTCCACCTGATCACGTGCCTTCCACGTCATTCAGGCGAGTTCTTTGCAAAATGTAGGGGTGGTCATAATGTTTTGGCTCTTGAGTGTATAAAACCAAAAAAACATCACTCTTTTATTTAGATTTTCTGTAAATATTCCTGTTTTAATCAATTAAATGAAAAAATTGATTTTTTTAAGCTTTTAAAATGTATTTTAACATTTGACTTATTTTAAAAATATTTTTAGCGTGCATTTTTTATAATTAAATATTATTTTGCAGTCAAAGAAAATAAATGAAATTAATGAAACAATTAGTTCTACGAGGATGAAGGTCACAGATGTTAAATCTTCTATCGATAATATGCGAACGGAGAGGGATTCAAAGTTAGAAGAAATGAATAATGTTAAAGGCAAAATTAAAGTAAGAGAAAAAAATATTTTAACTATTACTTTATATTGAATTAAATTTTCTGTTTTGTAATTACTTAGTAATTTTATTAATTTTAGGAGATGAATGACAGGTTGCTTATTTTATCACAAGAAAAATTGAGTATGAGAAGCCAGCTCAATTCTATATCTCCAAATAATCCTGCAAGTGAGTTGACACATTTATTAGTTCATACAGTTTATATAAAGATATTTAAAAAAAAATTTTAAAAAACCAGTAAAAGCATAACAAAGATGTGTTATAGATTATTACAAATATGTTGATAACAAATAACATTATTTAAAGAAAAAAAAAAAACCTTTGTTTAAAAAAAAAAAAAAAAAAAAAAATCTCTTTACTTTGTTAAATCATTTTTTTTAAATATCAATCTTCCATTGGGAAAAAAAGTTTTTTTTTTTTTAAATTTCTTAATTGAATTCATGGTTGAATTGTTTCTATTAAGTAACATTTTTACATCAAAATTTATAGTTTAAAACAGAAATATTTTATTCATTAAATGAATAGAAATAGTTTAGTTATGAATTATTTAATTTCATGTTAAAGCTCATTATATTAACCGATTTTTTTTTTTTTTTTTTTTTAAAGTGTTCTAGTAAAAATGCTTTTTATTTAGATGTTTGTAATATTTTCAAACTTGCTTGTTTCAGGTGAATCTTATAATACTGTTCTGCACAGTTACAATAATAAACAAGCAGCCCTAGAACAATTAAAAGGTACTCTAAGCAATATAGAAACTGAAACTTCACAAAAACAAAGAGATATTGAAACAAATAGTAATCAGATCCAGGTATTTTCTTTTCATAAAGCTGATTCTATTTTATAACTATGTTTGTATTACATTTGCATTAAAGTTTATCAGATTTTAAAAAAGTTATATCAAGTGTAATTTTCCATCTCTTTATTTAGGAACTAAAAGACAATTTAAAAGATATTTCAGAAAATTATAAAAACCTCTTTGAACAGTATGAAAAAAGGAAAGAAATATTTTTAGCTGAAAAGAAAGCAGTCGAAGGTAAAAATGGATTTACTGACAATCAAACAGGTAAGTAAACAGTTTGCATTTTTTAGAATACTGAGTTGTGTCTTTGTAAGTCGATATTCTTATACAAAATATTATTTTACAGCTGATTTTGATACTTCATGGGGACAAAATGATACACAAAATTGGAATGGTATGTTTCTTTTATTAGAAGCTCAAATCATTCATTATGTATTCTCTAAAAATAATATTTGTTAGTGAAATAATTTTTATAAAATTTCATATATATCTAATAACATATACTAATTAGTTGCAATCAATGTATTAAAATTGTTAATTTTTATAAATTTTTATGCTTTAATGTTAGCTTATTTTGTATTTAATCGTCTTTCCTTTGGGTAATTTTTATATTTATATTTTAGTTTTTCGACATTATAATAGATTATTTTTTTTAAAGTTTAAAAAAAAGGTATTTATATTTTTGCCACTATATACACCCTTTGTTTATATACACTACACTAGATACACTTTGTGTGTTATATTCCACACACACTTAAGTAAGAAATAAGAATGAATGTCTCCACTGACTAAAAATTATGAACCACTATAAAATGAAAACCATAAATTATTATAATATAATAATCTATGTAATTAAAATTTTTTAGATATAATTAATTTAGGTAACAAATTTAGTGACAAAAGTAATTAAAACTCCTGTGAAAATTAAGAAATGTTCTAAAATTTTATGTTGTTTTTGATTAAAATAATATTTATTTATTGCTTGACCTTTTTATAAACATTTTATTCAATCATTATAGACACTCCTCCTGTTCCAGCTGTTGATGTAAACAAAGATGTGGTTAAATATAGAGTGCTTTATGC
This sequence comes from Caerostris extrusa, assembly GCA_021605095.1. Taxonomy (NCBI): domain Eukaryota; kingdom Metazoa; phylum Arthropoda; class Arachnida; order Araneae; family Araneidae; genus Caerostris; species Caerostris extrusa. The sequence goes on from BPLR01001420.1 coordinate 39,969, forward strand.
TTTTGAAGCCAGAAATGAAGATGAGTTGTCTGTGATGCCTGGCGATATAGTTATGGTAAGCATTCCTTTCTTGTATATACATTTTGTTTCCTATACCAATTATTATTTTTGTAGTTTCAATTTAAGTATCTTAGCATATATATCAGAAATTCTTTATTACTCTTCTCTAAAAAAATACAACTTCATTTATTAAAAAACCAGTTAATTATCAAAGGATTTGATAACAGAGAAATATTCAATACTTCTTGTTTGACAAGATCTTTAGCAAACATTAGATTTATAATCAAATCTGTAATCAAAAGTTATGCTGTAAAAATTATTGGTTTGATGCTTAAAAATACAAATAGAAAATTCTTGCATTAAATAGAGTCAGCATTAATTGTGTTCTCATCATTTGTTATTAACTCCCATTCTATCGAGAGAAATATTCTTTTTAGATGCTAACTTGCAACATTTTCAATTTTACATATGTGCTGTTTTTTTATGTAGGTTCCCAATGGCCAGAGTTCTGAACCCGGCTGGCTTGGTGGCGAACTGCATGGTAAGAAGGGATGGTTTCCAGAGGCTTATGCTGAGAAGATTGAACCTACTAAAGACGTTGTTGAAGTAGAGAATGCCTTCATCAATAGTGCTGCTACAATAGGAGCGCCTACTGAAACAGTACATATTGTTGGGACCGAAATGAAGCGAACCCTAGAGTGAGCAATTTTAAAATTAATGTTTTTAAATTAAAATTTAGGGTTTGATTCATGTGTTAAGAAAAACTGTTTCTATAGTTGTTGTCTCTCCTTACATATGCTGTAAGCTGATTGAAATAATCAAATTTTCATTCAACTAAAAAAAAAAAAAAAAAAAATCTTATTGTTAACTAGGTTAAGATTTTGAATTAAAACAATCCTAACCTAATCTTTATTCTTCAAATTTAAGGGGTGGGGTGTGGACCTAATTATTTCTGACTCCTTATTTGAATTTTTTTAGTACTGACTCCAGATTCTTTAGCATAATTTTATGCATTATGATCTTTATTAATGGAATTAGTGAAATTTGTAGAAGTAATTTGATGACTTTTATTGAAGTCTTATAAAAGCAGTATTTTTATTATTTTTTTAATTTTAAAACTGTAGGATTCACATTCACTTAAAAGACACTCTTGTACTCTAAATTTTCTTACAAAAACGATATCTAAAAATAATCATACTAAATGAATAGGTTCCAAAGTATTACTAAATAGATTAAGACAAGCAAAAGAAAGTTGTGCATTTTGATCTCAAAGATGCTGTACTTGTAATGTTTTAAATCTTTGTTATTAAAATAAGATAGCTTCTATAAGAGTTTCTTTCACTGTTGTTTAAGATAACTCTTTATAATACTGAGTGCTGAGAAAAGTCTTTACTTGCTGGAAAAACGCTAATTTCTTTACTACTGGTTTGGTTGTATTATTGAAAGATACAATTAAATGGCATATTATTGAAGTATAAAATTGATACAATAATGGAACATTTAATAACATTAAATTCTCAGAATTTTTAAAAAATAAAAATTATTTTTATAAAAGATTTTTAGAGTTGGTTTAATAATCTGACTGCTAACTCCTGCAAAAACGTAATTTTAAATACTTTGTAAAATAATTTTTGGATTTAAGCTTTTAATTCTAAAATGTCTAAAACAAATCTTGGCGGCTAAAGTTTGTAATCTGACATATAATGCATATATTTATTTGTTTTGTAGAATTGACCTTTTATCTACAATGAATAGTTTCTTCTGTATAGAAAAATGATGTATATTTTTATTTTGTTGTAAAATTAATTATAGCAAGTCAATACTATATTTTTTTCATTCAGAGGCATATCTGAAGCCCCTGAGAATGCCATTGCTGATACTATGTCTGTAACTAACACAATTCAAAATGTGCTTCAGCATTCTGAAAACTCATCTTTCACTCAACCTCAAAAATCATCAGAGACCATTTCGCCTATTCCTGATCAGGTAAGTTATTGCCACTCAGTAAAATTTGTATTTGTTTATGTATGTCAAATTACTTGAAATTTCATTTTTTACATTTCATTTTAGTTCTTTCATTACAGTAATTTTGTGTATAGTAATTTAATATAAATAAAAAGGAATACATATTAATTTTTGAAAAATAAAAGTCGATACATTAACATACCAGCATTAAGAGTTTTAACTGTTTTATATTTGCAATTGAATTTTTAAATGACGCATTCTGATATTTTATTATTTTTTTAATGAAATTATAAACTTAAAACATATATACACTGACTGAAAAAGAAATCCCAACACCAAGAAAGACTTGTGTTAGATAAACGAAATTTGGTAGGCGTGTTCATACATCTGAAAAATGACATCGATTCATTTTTTTTTTGCGCTTTCGTGTGTGCGCTAGTGTAGCGCTAGTAGTGTCACTTAGAACATGCAAATCAGGTTTGCTTTAAATGTGTGTTGTAAAGTTTGTGAGCGTTATTGAACTTCAAAATTTGATGTATTGAGTTGATGTTAGCAAAGAATACCTTTAAGAAGCCGAAAAAGCATTATCCACAGCTCACCGATTTTGAATGATGGCGTATAATAGGGCTATGAGAAGGTGTATTTTCTTTCTGCGATATTGCAGAAAGACGGAATGTGTCCACTGGGCATGATTGTTGGTAGCAGTGGTCAAGGGATGGTACTGCCTCAAGAAGACTGGGTTCCGGGTGGCCATGTGGCACAACTGAGAGGGAAAACCCGCCGTATTCGGCATACAGCTGTGGCGAATCGTACTGTGTCCGCGGCAGAAATTCGAGCTGCAGTTGGTACCACAGTGACGCAACGGACTGTTAGAAATTGGTTACTCCAAGGACAGCTCCGAGCCAGGTGCCCTGTAACATGTATTCCATCGACTCCAAGCCATTGCCATTTGCGATACCAGTGGTGTCAAGATGCCTTGTTGCCAGTTGTAAGATGCTCTACCTTGGTGCCAGTGATGGCCATGTGTTGGTCAGTAGGAGGCCAGGGGAACGTCTGCAGCTTACAACACACTGGACATACACCTGGAGTTATGGTCTGGGGAGCAATTTCCTATGACAGCAGGAGCACTCTCGTGGTTATCCCAAACACACTGACTGCAAATTTGTACGTCAGTCTGGTAATTCAACCTGTAGTGCTGCTATTCATGAACAACATTCAAGGTTGAGTTTTCCCAACAGGATAACGCTCGCCGTGATACCTCTGTTGTAACGCAACATGCTCTACAGAGTGTCAACGTGTTACCTTGGCCTACGAGATCTGTCTCCAATTGAGCATGTATGGGATATCATTGGACGACAACTTCAGCATCATCTACAGCCAGCACTGACCGTCCCAGTATTGACTAAACAAGTACAACAAGCATCGAACTCCATACCACAAAATCTCATTCGACACCTATATGACACAAGACATGCATGTTTGCAGGCTTGCATTCAAAATTCTGGAGGTTATACCGGTATTAATGTAACAGCATTTTACATTTGAAATGCATTTTCTTGATCTTAAATTAACCTGTGATCTTTACAATTTAATAAATTAAACATGTTAACTAGACAAATGCATTGTTCAAATTTCATTACTCTAAAATAATTTTTCTTGACGTTGGGATTTTTTAGGGTTTAGGTGATATTAAAATATACTGAAATAATTTCCTTATAATCATTAAACATATTTATTTATCTAAAATTTTGTATTTTTATGACAACTTTTTATACTGCAATTATAATATTAATTATTCTATTCTAATTCAGTAAATAAATAACTCTATTAAATTTATTAGGGACAGGTTGCACCTGAAGGTTTACAAGCACAGGCCATGTTCCCTTGGAAAGCTAAAAAAGAAAATCATTTGAGTTTTAATAAGGGAGATATAATTAATGTCAAAGAACAGCAAGATATGTGGTGGTACGGAGAATTCCAAAGCAAAGTATGTGGTTTTCTATTGTATATTTGTATTCCCACTTCATTTTTATTTGTTTCAATTTAGTATTTTTCCTCCTTTTAGCTTGGATGGTTTCCCAAATCTTACGTAAAACTTATTTCGGGTCCTATGAGGTTGAATGAAAAGTAAGACAATAGCTTTGATTTATTTATTCTTAGTAAAATAATTTTATTGTAAGTTATATATCATTATATACCATACTTTTGTGCTTTATAACTAAAATTTTTTTGTATTTCTTTTATTTTTTTATTAAACATTTTTGATCAATCATCACATTTAAACTTTTAAAACTTTTTGACTAGCTTTCAAGATAGTGCTTTTGATGCTGTTGAATTTCAAGAACCTCCTGAAGTGAACACATCACCTCCTGGTAAGTCTTCTAAATTGCTATTGTAAATCTGAAAAAAAATATTCTTATAAAAAAATAATGTAGAATTCATTTGAGCCAAAATCATTTAAAACTCTTGAGTTTATGTAACAGCTTTCAGCAAATTCTACAATATTTTCCGAATAGGGGTTTTCTATGATTTCAAATATTGCTAAAATGGCAGAAACAATGAAGATATGGCTAAGGAAGAGTTCACTGATCAATTATTGCACATTTATTTTATCTCACTTCCATTTTTGCTGCTTTTCTTACCTCTTCAATGGTCTGTTCTTAATTGTACAATCATTTCGGTTATTCTTCTTTTGCTCGTTTTGTAGATTTTTTTTTTTCTGATTCAATATGTAGCTCTTTTAATTTGTATCTGCCCACAAAATTTAATTCTAATAATGTAATGAGAGATTTGAACTAGTTGGCAGGCTTCTTTTCTCAATTTATCAATGTTTTGATTAACTGCAGTGTGCTGATATCCTTGTAATTGTGTGTTGGACTGTATGCTTTAAATGACTAATTTTAAATTAGTAAAGTGATTTTTCAAATGTATTAATTTGATAATTGAAGTTTCATTGCAATAATTTAAAAAAAAATATTTACAAACTCATCTACTTTTAAAGTCCCAAATAATGATTAATACACTTCATAATTTTATTGTTAGAAGAATTTATTGCAATATTTTTATTTTATCAGTGAAAAATAGTAATTTTCAAATTTAATGTAATATGTGCATTTATATTTTAGAAGGCATTCCTGAATACTATGTCGCAAACTATGCCTACCAGTCTCAAGAGCCGGGAGATCTGTGCTTCCAAGTGGGAGAAACCATCTTGGTGACCAAGAAAGAAGGGGATTGGTGGACTGGAACAATAGGAAACAAAACTGGTATCTTCCCATCAAATTATGTGCAGAAGGCAGAAGGGCAGGTTTGTGCTTATTTCATCTAGTGTACTGTTTGCAAAGTATTAAAAAAAAATTATTAATCTCAAATTTATTACTTTAAATTTTTTTAGTATTACTTTAAACTTTAACCAAACTTCTCTTTGTTTAAATATTTAAATCAGCCAGCCCAAATAATCTCGCTGGCCACTTTGGAAATGCATCCTAACTTCATTGGCTGCATATAAAATTATATATCCCCATATTAGTTTTAAACCCACTACAGACATTTTTCGGAGTGAAAAGTTGAAACATAATGAGTTATTTTTGTGCTTACTATTATTCTTACATGTAAACTTAGATAATATAATAATAATGGCACTAATCGCACATTGTAAAGAAATATATAACACTAAAAATGAAATGTAAAATATATATGTATATAAATGAAATAAAAAAAAATGAAATCATTAAAAAATATTTATTTTACTAACGCGATATTTGTTTCTCCACTTTTTCACTTAGCTTTTATTTGCACATCGTACTTGGTGTTGTGTCCATTGTGTTTGGTCAATTTCATTTTCGAAAAAAAAAGCAATGATTCGCAGGTGTAAGTTGAATCAAAAGCATTAACAACTTGAACTAAAAATCTGGTTGGTTTGCACTGCTATTAAGAATCGATTGTGCTTATCTAAGATGGTCACTGCATCACTGAGGTCACTTAAAGTGAAACATAGAACCTGTATATTAGATGTTCCAAGATGTGCACCTCATGAGTTCGCAGAATATAATTTAATTATTTTGAGAACTCAACTGTATTATATTCGCAAAAATATTATATTAAAATTGCAAATAATTTTTCTCATAATTTCGCCAGTTCATTCTTGAATAGATGGATGCACATATAATGTGTCTTTTTAATACATTCGTTTTCATTACTTTTGTCCATTATAAAATAAATACATTTTGTAAAAGTGACATAAATCTCGCAGGGCGCAAAAAAAATATTGAAGGTGGGCCGAGAGTTGGCCACCCCTAATTTAGATGAAATATTCACAAATATATTTTTTTTTCCTTTTATATTTTTCTTCCTGCTCTCCACATCCCTTTCTAAGAAATTATCCTCTTTCAAAAAAATTCTAAAGAGTTCTCAGTCTATCACTATTTAATTCAGCTTTTTCTTTTTGTTGTAAATCATTTAAAATAAAAACTTGGGATTATGCATATATTTAAAATTATTCCATTTTTAATTAAAACATTATATTGAATGCAATTGTACAAATCATAAAACAAACATTCTGTTGTAAAACTTTTATTGAACTTCAACTTTCAAACTCTCTTAACATTGAACAATTAAAAATTATAAAATCAAATAACTAAATAATTATTAATTTTTTTTTTTAAACTAATGTCACTTATAATCTTTCTTTTATAAGGGATCTGTGAGCAGTGAATATGAAACCAAGAATGATGTATCATTTCAATCAATGTCTATAGAGGTATGTAATTATAAAAATGTTATATATTTTTTTAATTTTTTGCCATATTAACATTAAAAGATGATTTACTTTTAAATGTATTTTAAAAAACAAAATTGTGTCTTATGAATTAGATTCTTTTAACCATTCTTTATATTACTTCCTTATTCATTTGATATAACACATTCTTTTTATAAAATATTTTAAATAAATTGTGATGCTAATTAAATATTAAAATATATATGTCTGGATATAATTCAAAATCTTGTATCTTTGAAGAATTATTTATATTATATTTTTTTTGCTCTTGTACTAATTAATTTCAACAGATTGTACTCATTCTTTTATCATAGTTTTCGTATATCTTTTCTGTATAAAATTACAGTTCTAATATTGTTGTGTACATACACATATATAGTGCTATTTTTTTAAACTTTAAAATAATGTTTGTAAATATTTTTGTCATTATGACAGTAAAAGGTAATGATAATATTCATTGGTCATCAGATTCGGGGCAGAAATTTGTATTTATTTTCTCTTATGTATTTTAAATATAATTTAATAAATATTATTGACTAATTAATGTGTGATTCAATACTTAACTTTTTTTTCTGAACCATTAACATGCTAACAGTATGAGATGTCAGCATATAGTCCAAAACCAAAGGTAACATAGTTAATATTTACACTATTTTAATCATTGCATGGATGCAAGATTTCCACACATTTTGCACTTTTCTGCACTCCACTTAAACTTATATTATCTAAAGTCATTCACAATAATGTTAAAATTTATATGTGTGTATATAATTTTGCATGTATTTAAAATATATTCCTGTGGGTTTATTATTAATAGAAATTTTTAATTTGTCAAAAATCATAATGTTACCAAAGCAATCTTTGTGTAATTTGTATTGGGGTTTGTTTCATGGGGAAATTTCTTAAAAATAAATTTTTATATCAGTTTTACTGCATTAATTTTATCTTTTTTTCTAATTAATTTTATTTTTCAAAAGCATGAACTTATTTATATTTTTGGTAGTTAAAATGTTATTTATTTAAGAGTGTTAAAAAAATACAGTCATTTAGTTATCTAAAATTTAGACATTCACAATTTCATATTTTGCACATCTTATTGCATGATATTAATTTATTGGTAGCATGTAATTTTGGTGCTATTTTATTCTTTTTGTTTTTCTAATCAATTATTGCTATTATTCTGCTGTTTATTGGCAATCTATAGTTTGACCGTCATTGCATGAAAAGGTAAACATATGTTTTAAAAATGAAAACTGAGAATTGATTGCTTATTATTGGTGCTAATTAGATATATGCTGCACAAAGCAATTTTGAACTTTGATATTTAGTATTAAATTTTTTTTCATCTTAGTTTTTTTCATATTATGCAACTTAAAGTTTTAATTATTAATACTTAAAATTATTTTTATTGTAATTTAACCGTTCTAAAATAGGCTATCTCCCTATTACATTACTCTTTGAATCTGTCCAATTTGGCCATTTGCTTATTTTTCCAATCCATTGATGGTCGAACTATATTCAAACTATTCTACCATCAATGTACCATAAAAATTCAACATTGTTATATTTTTGTATTCTTTTATTTTTTAAGTATCTGAAATTTTTAACTTCTGTATGTGAAAGAATTTATATAATAACCTGATAATAATAAATGAAACTTTTCATATAATAAATAAAAATTGATGCTATATTCTAATTCAATAGTTTATTAAAAAAAAAAAATGTTCTTCTTTTTAAGGGTGCTAAAGGTTTTAGGAGAGGGGAAATTGTAACTGTACTTGCTCCCTATAAAGCTACAGGTCCTGAACAGATTTCTTTGGAGAAAGGTCAGTTGATTCAAGTGCGTAAGAAAACACCTAATGGCTGGTGGGAAGGTGAAGTTCAGGTAAATATTTTATTGCAGTTCATTTTTTTTTTTTTAAATTTCATACTACAAAATATATTTAACTATTTTTACAAATGGGCATTGCATAAAAATCTATAGTGATTTTATAATTAAAAGGTTAAAGGTAAAAAGAGACAAATTGGATGGTTTCCTGCTTCTTATGTTAAAGAACTTAGTGGAAGTCGAGCTAGCAGTAATCGCAGTACTCCAGAACCTATGCTGTATTCTAGGTTTAATGAAAACCAAAATGGTGGGCCACAACAATCAGGCAAGTATTTTAAAAATGTTATATTATAAAGTATATGCAAAGCACATTTTGTAAATTTTTTACTGTAACAAGTCAATGAAAATCTAAAGAAAGCTTTAACAGTTTCCATGTGCTTAATCGCATTATCATGTATGATAAAAATATCACATTTCATGATATGTAATTGTAGATGGTAATTATAAATTCTTAAAATTTTATAAGCCTCTGTTCAAATATAACCCAATCTTAAATGGAATTTAAATATTAAGACATTATTCATCGTTTTAATCTTGCGCAAGTCATATGCATTTGACTTTTAATATGGAATTCAATAGTTTTTTTTTAATACAAACAGTATTTAAATTTCAATTTAGAATATGTAAGTCAACATAAAAAATAATTCCAAATATTTAACAACTTAAAACATCAAGTATTTTTGTAATTTATTTTCTCCAGTTCTTATATATAATTTTTAACACAGCATTTTCATTTATTGTTGAATATTTTTGATAGATCAAGTGGTTGCTCTATATCCATTCACGAGTCAGCATTCAGATGAATTGACATTCCAAAAAGGTGACATACTCACTTTAGTCAATGCAGATGATCCAGCATGGTGGAAAGGCGAGCTCAATGGTGCTGTTGGATTATTCCCTTCAAATTATGTTGAAGTGCTGAATAAATCTAACATATCTTCACAAAACAATTGTGAGTACACATGTAATTAGATCTTTTCTATTGTAAAATATTAAAATAGTCTTGAAAGTAACAAAAATTCAATAATTGATATTATTTTTAAATAATTAAAACTTCTTTTTATAAATCAATGTGAGTATATGATTTAGTATATTTTATTAAATGGCAAATTTTGTAAGATATTAAGCTTCTGCGGTAAATGTGTTCTATATTGCATAAACATGCAGGAAAACAATACCTTATTGGACATTGTTTTTGAGGAAATTGGCTTGAGTATGAATCACATGTGAGAAAACTTTTAACTTGACAGCATCGGTTGTAGGGGTGATGTAAAACATCCAAAAATTTTATGTTGCTCGTGTCATAAATTTCATGTTTCATATCTGCCTTACAAAAATATCTATTTCTCCATTTTTTTCTTAACATTGCCCACAGGAATCATCAATTCTTAAAATACAACTTATTAAACGGATTTTATGACTTTATATTGTAATTTTGCTGGAAAAATAAAGAGAAGAGGTCTTATTTGTTACCTTAACAGCTTCCAAAGGTTTGAAACGTATTTGCAGGAAAATTCAATTATACCTATAATCACCCTTCGTCTGATGTTAATTTACTGTAAAGTGAATGCACATTAGTCTAGTCATTTAAACAGACCACAAGATATCTTCCTTTGTTGTTCTAAGTGACATAGTTGTAAGAATTTGATAAATATTTTTCAAATTAAAAAGAATTATATGAAAAGTGTTTAGGAGAGAAAAGTGTAAATGCAACCTATGTGATTTGTAGAGTAATATATAAAAAACTTTCTTATTGTCAATATTTGTTGATACAGTATTTAAGAAATCTGCATTTAATATACTAGAGTTATCTTTTTCTATATAAAAATTAAATAATAAAACACATATTTAATGGTAATATCTTTGTAGAATATATTTATTTCTATTGCATATTTCATCCTTAGAAATTTATTAAATTTACTTTGATAGTAATTTATATTAATTTTAAGTTAAAACTTTAATACATCTTTTTTTTTTTAAGTTAATAGTTTTCTTGTTATACTTTAATTTTTTCTTTTATATTTTTATTATGATTCTTCTATGTGAGACCACCAACTTAAATACTTAATATACATTCAAAGAAGATTGAGCAATATTCATCATGTTACTTATAATTTACTACATTCTTATTCAATTTAATAAATTTTAAGCAGCTATATTAATTTAAGTACGTTCAAGTTGTCTATCATTTCAAAGTTTATTGCATAAAACTTTATTAATCTTAGCCTAATGTCCATGTCCATGATTATTGGAAATAAAATATTGATTGGCATATGCCTGAATTTACGAGTTCTTTCTTTAAACATCAGTTTTGTTTGCTTTTGGTTCTCGAAAGCTTTTTATTTTATTTCTTTTTTTTTTTTTTCGATCTTTTATTATTAAAGTATTCATCCCATTTTTTTTAATGGACCTCTGTTTAACATTTCATTTTGTTGTGTTTACAACACTGAATTTTTTTCTTCCTCTGTCCTTTGCAGGAGATGTCCCTACTGGAAAACCCACTACCTGCTCTACAGAAGACCAGTCCTCTATTTCTCTGTCTTCTCTTCGAATCTCAGCCATGCGATTTGGACTTTTTTCTGTTTGTTTTTGTCTGTAAACAGAGTTTTCTTAGTCAGTTTTTTTAAAAAAATTATGAAGATCTACTTTTATTTTGTTATTTTAATAGATCTTTATATACTGGTTGTTTGAATTCTAAAGTAAAATTATTTTTGATGCAATATTAAATATTTAGATTGGTTTATTCCTCCGATTTTTTTTGTTGTTCAGTTCAACTGTGTGTTGAGTACTTTGCTCAAATACTGTCTCTGTGTTTTGATGTAAATGAAAATATTTATTTATTAACCGTCTATTGTATTTTAAATGAAAAAAGAGCTCTTAGCATTTCTCATATTAACAGTATTTTATTTATTTTTAAACTGTTTTTACTTAGAATTGGGTAGTGGGTCCAGAACAAGATTCTTAATTAGGAATTTCTGGATATATCTTCCATTTTTCATTTTACAGTGCCTTTGATTTAATTTCATTCTTTAATTGTCAAATGGAGCAAATTGTATTCATAATGCCCCTGTAAAAAGGAAAATGATTTTTCATTAATGTGCTCTTATCTGGCATTATAATTTTTTTACTGATGGATTTATATATTGAATGTTACAAAAAAAAAATATTTCAAAACTGAAAATAACCACTCTGTGTTTCTAAATATATATTTGAATGCCAATGTAGTATGAAATAATTTACTAACTGCCAAACCATAACAGTTCCACTGATAACTACAGTAACAAATATATAGTTTAGTGCATTTAACTTAGTTTTCTTTTGTTATAACCAAGGAGGTAAAACATTTCGTTTTGTAATTTGCTTCTTTCTACTTTCATTTATTTACATTGCCTTTCTTCAGTGTAACTCAAATCTTTTTCTACTTAGTTTCATTTTTTTTTTATGGATACATTTGATAGATTTATGTATTTACAATAATTATAATGAAACATTGAAAAAAATACTGTAATATATCTATGATTAGTGAATAAAATTGATAATTTTTTTTATTTAAATAAAATTATTTAAGTTTTTAGGATATATTCTTTGTATCTTTTATGAATAATATATTGGCTGTTACTTTAAAGTTAGTTTTTATATTGATATTTAATATTTATTCGAGTTGTAGTGATTGCATTTTAAAAAAAAAATATTAGTAGTATGAAATTTGTTTATGAAGTAGATTTGTAAGGTTAAAGGTTGTTAAAGATGTGTTTTATCTTAAATCTAACAAAACATGGAATTGTATGTTATGAACTGTGCATACATACTTTTTATTTTAATAGTGTATTAAATTCTTATTGTAATAATAGTTATTGATGTTAAAGAAATTCAATGTAATGCAGATTGTGAAATTTAAACAAATCACTGTTTGATGCTTGCAAATAAAATTATATACAAAGTATGGTTGATTTGATTTCTTTTCTGTTTTATAAGTAACCAGGTGAAAAAAAAAAAACCTAATTAATTTAAAAGTGTAGGTATGGATATTAATTTCAATTCTCCATTATTAATATTTATAGTGTCTTTAATATAGTAGTTATTTTTAAATAATTTCTGTATACTCTGATTATTTAATATAGACTATTAAAACTTACCTGTTTCTAAAGTACTTACTCATACTCTTGTCAGTCAAATTTTTATTGTAATTATTTCATGTTGACAATATTTTTTTATATTAAAGATTATAATATAAATTAAATCAAGGAAATAAATATAAAGTTTATGCAATAATTTAAATTGATATAATAAAACGTTTTTAGCTATAGTTTAAAAGAGTGAGTACTTAAATATTTTCTGATTGCATTAGAGATGAATGTACAGCAAGTATTTTTTGAAGCTATTCATAAGTTTCTATACATTATAAAGTACATATATAAATGCACTAAAAATATCTAAAGTTTATTATTAATATATTTCAGTGTTCATTTTGATTCTCAATAAAAAAGTTTGCATATTTTTAAAAATTTGACTATAAGAATAGAAACATTATTTTATTTAAAATTAATACTTTGGAATATTTACATTGAAATCCTCCTGCTATATATATCTAAAAAAGTATACAACTTGCATTAAAATCTCTGAATTGCAAAAGTTCATATTCTGAATAAATCAGAAATATATTCCTTCCCTTGCATTTATAAGATTACAACAAATTCAAATAGAAAAAAAAAAAATTATTATTTTTTTTTTTTTTTTATATAAAATTATTCTGTTTAACAAAATATTTTTTGTTGCATCAGCTGTATGCTGCAAAAATTTATGCAATTTGCATCTAATGCTTAAAAAAAAAGTAATTTGTCCAATAATTATTAAAATTTTAAATAATTTTTGAATGCTTCTTAAATACTGGGCATTGCTGAGGGAGTCATTGTATAGAATGGTCAGTCTATTAATAATGTATGTTAATGGAACATCTGGAGTAAGCTTTAAGCATTCCTTAATTTTTAGATGTCTTTATGCTAGCTTCCTAAGCCAACTTATTTGTAAAGGTTTAAGAAATTTTAAGATGAAATGCAAATAACACAGCTTCAAAATTGCATAAAAAGAAACCTTGCAATATTTTACACTTTAAAAGTGTTATTCAAAGAATAAAACTTTGAATTTCTAGTTAAACTTGCTATTCTGAATAATAAACATAATCTATATGAAAAGCATTTTGCCACAATTGACCTGGTTTTGTATTTTTCTCAAGAGTAACCTGCATTTGAGCAAATTGTTTCAAGAAAGTAATATTGTTTATAATGTTGATAAGGAATTAAAAAAGGCTATTACTTTTTCCTCCCAAATGTAGCTGAAATATTTCTGACATATTGATTCTTATGCAAAAATTGCATGAATATATATATGAAGTTTTAATTCAAAATATACTAGGAAATTCAAATAATTAATATCTAACTTTATTTAGAACTTTGTAAGATTTTCATCAACTGAGAAATGTAATATGCTCAAACTAGTTGAGTGAAGATTTTAAATCGTGTCACAAGAACTTTTTTTACTTAATCTTACAAAAATTTTGTATATTTAATAGCCATAACTATATTACACATATGTTGATTTTAAGTATCTTATATGAATTTTAATTTTGTACTTAAATTATAAGATATTTTAATTGAAAATGTAAGGTAAAAAGCAGTACCTAAATATGTTTCTAACAAAAATAAGGAAATGCTTACTTTTAATCCAAAGAAATTTTTTTAATTAAATTTTTGATAGCCATCATTAATAAAGAATTGAGTATTAAGACAGTTTCAAAAAATTATATGAAAAGCATTAACCGAAAATAATGTTAAAAAGTTAATCGAACAAGTTTTAATTTGTTTTGTGGTATTTAAGTATAAATGGATACTGAATTTTGTGTGTGGGGTGGGAGTATAATTCATTTTTATGAATAAAAAAATGATAGCATAACCAAATTATAAATGCAGTACTGAAATTAAATTACCACTACCAGCATAATTTTCTATGTTAACAATAAATAAGATATTTTTTTAGATGACTGGATATTTTGAGAGAAAGTGATTATATAAATTGTACTGCTCTCTTCGTACTTTTTTTTTTTTTTTTTTTTTTTTAAATTAGCTTACTCAATACACTTGTATTTATTTTAATTTTATAAGTTTTCTTTAAGGAAATTGCAGAAATGCAGTTACTACAGTTAACATTTTTTTTTTATAATCATATTTATTTGTCTGTTTTTCCTGTAATATTGTGATATTCATATTTATTTTTATAATTTTTTTTCCACTTTATTTAATACTTTGTTTTAAAATATCAATCCTGCTCGTGTTATGTTCCATGTAAAAGTATATACTATGTATAATTTTCACATTTTTGTGAAAAACAGGATGGAAAAGTGATTAGTTTATAAAGAGAAATAATATTTACATCTGAACATAAGCTGATTCTCCTTTCTTAATGGCTGTTTAATTCATGTTGATATCTTAAATAATGAAAATAAAATCATTAATGAAGGATCGAGCATTTTTATGAATGAACACCAATTTAGAATAGAGCTCAAAATGGCAGCAGAGGAAGTCATTTATATCCGGTTTTTTGATGACTGAACTATCAATTTAAATTGAATGTTAGTGTTGTGTTGACAGTTAATATTTTAATTTAATTGATATTTTTGTAATAGATTTTCAACTTTAAAAAGTAGTTTGGAATCAAGTAATATTGTATTTATTGGCTTTACTGAGAAAAAAATAATTAAATGTTCAAATTTACTAAAATTATTGGTTTTACTTTTAAGAAACAATTTTTTTTTCAAAACTTACTATGTATTATTATAAAGATTTTCTAAGTTGTTTAGTAAATAAATATAGAAAAGCTACTTTGTATAGTTTTGTTATAAAATTCAATGAAGATAATTTATTTTTTATTCATTCAGAAATAAAATCTTTTCTTGCATGCTTTCAAAGCTTTAACAAAGACAATTGTTCATACTCATAAATAAGACATAAGGGGGGTTGTATTTAACTGTTTGAAAGTAATTATACTTGCTATTGAATAATTAGTATAACTTCTTGCATGCATTTTTCGTAATTCTACAGAGAGAATAATTGTAAATGATTTTGAAGTTAAATACTACTAAATCATTTTTTTTAACAAATTTTTTGTTAATTTCATTTTTGTATTTCTCATTTATTGAAGATAATTTAATTCTTATCTATAGAAAATATGTTGTCTCCTTCCTTCCAAGTTAAGCTCCACAATTTTAAAATGAGGATCTACGAAATGTTGCATTAAAAGAGCTAGAAATTGTCAACACTATACTTTTTTTTGATATATCCTATGGTTGGAGGAATTTCGCTTTCTTTAGGTTTCAAATAAAAATGTCACCTTATATGCTGTTGCATAAATTTGTATCCTTTTTCACACAAGAAACTTTGTGTGAGTCATGAATACATTTTGTAAGGTTTACTCTTATATTTAAGGATTTTTTTTTTTTTTCTTTTTCAATAGTCAATATCAATTCCCTTGACACATCTGTTTTTGAATCATTGTCTTCAAAAGAGAAAAAAAGGCAACAACACATCTGCGAGTTGATTTCTACAGAAGAAACTTATGTCGAAGATATGTCCATTGTTCTTGATGTAAGTATGAAAGATAAAATGTATATTCAAATGTTGAAGAATTATTCTTTAAAGATTGCTCTATTAATTGTGTTACCTGATTTTGAAATATTAAATGTTTTTTAAAAAGTAATTCTTTACAAATTATTTAAAAATTTTAATTTTTCAGGCTTTTCAAAACCTCTGCGTGAGGCCTCTGTTTTAACCAAAGAGGAACTTGTTCAATTTTTGTCAATTGGAAGGAACTTATTGTTTGCAATACTAAACTCTTAAGGTATGAACCATTTTTATTTTAGTTCCATAAATGCTATGGAGAATAAGTGTTTTTAGAAGTTTATTATTTGAAGAACGAAAAATAATTTCCCAATTTAATAATTAAGCTCTTATTATATAATGGAATAGTTGAAAAGTCATTAAATATAAAATGATATTTTATTTATCGTTTAATGAATGAGAAAAATTTATGTATAAAATTAATTGAAACACACTATTTAATAATTTTTAATGCAATGGATTTTCGTTCATTAAATATTAACACATTTTTAATTTTTATAGAGCAATGAGAGTAAGAAGTAGAATGAGTTCAAATAATATTATACAAAAAATTGGAGATTTATTATGTGAAAATGTAAGTAATTTATGTACTTAGTACTTTTTAAAAAAAAACCTATATTTATAAGTATGTCACAACTTTTCAATTATATATCCTTTTTAAAATTGCCTTTTAAAATGAATTTGTTTTTATAGCTTCCGCATTTCACACCATACATAAGATTTTGCAGTTGCCAGTTGAATGCTGCAGCTTTAATTCAGAATAAATCTGAAAATTGTCCTAGATTCAAAGAAGTTACAAAAGTTAGCATGCATTAATTATTTACTTGAATATCTAAAAATTTAGTTTAAATTATAATCTATGTTATTTATTGAATTTTTAATACTTATTTTTCCTCAGTTCTGCTCAACAGATCCCCGCACCAAGGGAATGCCATTAAGTAGTTTTCTCTTAAAACCTATGCAAAGAATCACTAAATATCCTCTTTTAATTCAAAAGGTTTGTTTTTAACTTTTACCAGAAATTTTATTTTATTTTTCAGTTTTGAACTCTTTATTAAATGTTTCATGTTTGTTTTGTTGTTTATACATTTGTATAATTTTTTTTTTTGTTAAAAGTCATATAAGGAAAGTAAATATTGAGCCTTTTTTAAAAATATTTTAATTTTATAATTACTTATAGACAGTAGAAAGATGATATATATGTATTGTTAGCTGCTATGCTAGCAACTAGTTGTGTCAGGATGTAATACCAATCTCTCTTTCTATTTACATTAATTTATTTACAATATTAGTACATACATACACATGGCACCCTGTGCGTCTTCTACAATAGTGTTAATAGTTAAAAACCAAGAACCGGTCCCTGACCGTCTTTCTAGCTTGACGCTCCTAGCGTTCTCCCTCGTGGTCTCAAGATCTGACTGCAAGTCCTTACCACACTGGACCACACAGTTAAAGTCACAGTTACCAGCTATAACCGCAACCTCTTGCAGTTATGTAATAATAATTAAACCTTACAATATATATATATATATAACAAGATAATTTGTCAGAAAACAACAAAAGTACAAGGGGCTTAATAAAAATAATCAGTATATAAAAACACATTTATTTTATAGAAGTTTTTATGTTGTCCTTAACTCAGTACTTAAAATAGAAGGATACTAAAATCAGAAATATTAATTCAATATTGTTAACTCACACAAGTTCCAATGACATGACTGATTATCAGGAAACACATACATAATTTTTAAAAATGAGCAGATACAGAATGAAAAGCAAATGAACAAAAATCTATAAAAAAAATGTAGTTGTATTATCCTGGCAAGAATTTTATATTTACCTTCAGGATATTATAATCCATGTCATTTCTGGCCACTAAATGACTTATCTAGTGATGATGTATGAAATTTTGGAAGATTAAATTAAATTAAGTCATTTATATACCTAAAAGTATGTTTTAGGTAATCTTGGTTTTCCTGGAAATACCTTAAGTTGATTATATTATTTAAAAATCTATAGATAGATTAATATTTCTTTTAGGCATAAATATGTATTTCTTATAAATTTGTAAAGTTTTAAATATTTATTCCATCATAGAAAAAAAGAATTAAAAAAGAAAACTATCAGTAGTTAAACAGAAAATTTTTTTTAATTTTCCTTCATTTTCAAAAAATTTCCTTCATCAAATTCAAATAATTTTATAGAATTCAATAAAGGGAAATTGAAGAATACAATAAAAATTAAAATATTTGGTTGATGACATCGAATTGCATAAAAAATTTTGCAAACAAGACTTTTCACTAGATGATTAAACATATTTTATTTTATAATCCAACTTGAGACCTATAACTTCATTTGTTATTTTAAAAGTAGAGCTGCTGTTCTGAACTTTGCTAATTACCTCACATGATTATTAACAAAAGGCTTTGTTAAGCATCATATATATTAACAGTCTACTCTTGAACTAGTAGATGGCAAGGCATTCACAAGTATAAGGAACTATTTCATATATATTCTGTATGAGGAAGGACTAGGAAGCAAACATGCAGTCAGTTTGATGACAGAGAAGTCCTTTCCAGTCTATTTATACCATTTTGAAATGGTTTTAAAATCAATTGAATTCAATGGATCTTAAGAGTCTTAAAAATATTAAAATAAAAAAAAATATTACCAATTTTTAAATATTTTTTTGTATATTTTTGAAATCTATTGCAATAAATAACATTTTGATTTAATAAATTATTCTAGATCCATGAGTTCACTCCAGAAGATCACCCTGATTATTCCCA
Source organism: Caerostris extrusa (assembly GCA_021605095.1). Classification (NCBI taxonomy): domain Eukaryota; kingdom Metazoa; phylum Arthropoda; class Arachnida; order Araneae; family Araneidae; genus Caerostris; species Caerostris extrusa. The sequence goes on from BPLR01001420.1 coordinate 59,061, forward strand.
TTTGAAAGAAGCTCTCAATTTGGCCCAACAATTATGCAACCAGGTAAATGAAGGGGTGAGAGAACGAGAGAATTCTGATCGCTTAGAATGGATTCAAAACCATGTTCTTTGTGATGGTTTGCCTGAAGTAAGTAAATAAAATATAGCATTGTTCATTATTAGCTGGAAATAAAAAAAATTTTTAATAATATACAATTGAACTTCTTTTACATAATAGATAGAAATTCTTTTTATGCTTAATTGTTAGAAATGTGACTCCTCTGTTAGTTTTCACTGTAAAATTCTCAAAATTTTAGAATATTGCCAGTTCATAATAAAATTCATAAAAAAAATTTCATAGAGAGGAAAGACTCCTTTTTGCTTGAGCACATTATGAATTTTTATGCATTGTTTGTGATTTCTCAATTTAATAACTTCCTTTTTTTTTAAATTGTCTCATTTTTATACAATTTTAATTAGATAACATGTTTTTATTTATCTTATGACTATTTAAAAAATTATATGTGCATATTTTTTATAATTAATGTATTTTTAATTTGATATATATTTCTGGTATGATATAAAAGCTGGTAACTAGTTCTAAATTTTTTGCATAAAAAAAACATTATAGTGTTGATTTTTAAATTAATTGAAATAAACAATAAAGATTACAACATGTTTGTTGTTTCTTATATATTGCAACTTCTATTAATATATAATTTTTCACCTTATTATTGTCATTATTTAACTTTCTTTTCTAAAAAACTCCAAATGTAAACTATAAAGAAATACTTACAACCTACTGAGGATTACAACTTAATCATTAACTGAATTGTGTTTTATTTAATGTTATAATTTTAATTTTATACTACAAAATAATATTTTGATGATCTTGGTGAATTTCTTCAGTTTATTTTTAAAGCAAATAAAGTATATATAATCTTTTATAAATTATAAGCATTGTTAAATGAATAATCTATACAATTTTAATCATATTTAGTAATTACCAATAATTCCTATATAAGTAAGAAATTTACTTTTTATTATGCAGGAAATATATAGTGAATAACATAGAGTACACTATATTACATGGAATATATTTTTGATATCAATATTTAATTTTTAAGCATCAGGGTGTTTTTTGTTATATTGATACTTTGTCTCACCATTATATTAAATTATTTATTTTATTTGTGCATTTGTCAATGGTAAAAAATTTCAAATGTTACTTATACTTACTGTCTTGTTATTATTTTTCACAGCAAATTACTTTTAATTCATTGACAAATAGCTTGGGCCCTAGAAAGCTTTTGCATGCAGGAATATTGAACAAAGTAATATTATTATTTGCTGTTTTTTACTTTTATAACTTTTGTATTTTCAAGATTTTTTTTTCTTTTAAAAAAATTGTGATAACATTTATATTTTTAAAAATAGTTAATTAATTAACTTCAAAAATTAATGATATTATCAGTTAAGATTTTTATGTTCAAAATAAAAAAGTTCATTTTTAAGAGAAATATGTGATTCTATTTTTCATCCTCTATTATAAAAATAATTACAATTTTTAATATAACTGTTTTTTAATTTTTTATACTTTAATCAAATTGGTAATTACACATGTTTTAAGTTGTATTTTATTCATAGGTGCTCAATAAAATTACATTGATAATATTCATAAATGTATTTATTATATTCCAATAATTTTATATTTCTTAGGCTAAAAGTAATAAAGAGCTCATGGCTTTTCTCTTCAATGACTTTCTTCTCCTTACTCAACCATTCAAAGAACTGGGGAAAATAACAAATGTCTTTACTTCAGAGAAAGCAATGAATTCTCTGTATAAAATGTACAAACATGTAAGATTGTTTGTGTACCTTCAGAATTCTGTATTAAACTTTACATTATCAATTGTATTAATGCTGCCAATTTTTATGTATATTAACTCCTCACAACTAACTATATGTATAAAAAATCCTTTTTACTTCTAATTTAATTTTGTGTTTGTGTGAAAAACTTGGTTTTATATTGACATTTTTTAATAAATAATAAAATTATTTGTATCTAATAGGTTTATTATTATTTTTATTTGAGATTGTGTTTTACATAACATAATCTCAAATAATATTATTATTATATTAAATCTTTATTTTATAATAAGTAATTAACCACTCTTAAGTTATCTATAAATTATATAATTGGAAAACTCAATATTTGCCATTCTCATTAATCAAATTTTGAATGTTATGGTCAATCATTGAAGAACTTGATTAAGACAAACACATTAGAATTAGGGAGCAAAAATCACCTGGTTTTCAAAAGTCATAAAATTAAAATAAAATATTCTTATTTTGTACATTTTAAGAGTAGTTTGAACTAATGTCTTAATTTTTCCTAAATTAATTTATTTTTTGCAGCCATTATTTTTAAATAATGTGAGTGTAAAATCGGCAGATTCAGAAAACAATCAAGATGACATAACTTTTTTTGTCTGCTATTCTGACACAGAACGTATTCATTTTCGGTGTTGGAGTGCTACAGAAAAGTAAGTACATTTCATTTATCAAACAATTTTATACAGTATTTTTATTTTTGAGTAAGCTTAAAATTGTTTGACATCATACAGCTGTGAAAAAAGTATAATGTCGCAAAAATATATGACATGAAAGAAAGACTAGAAATATACATTATATTTTTATAAAATGTAAGGATATGTTATAACATAACATATCCTTACATTTCATAAAAATATAATGTATATTTCTAGTCTTTTTCATGTCATATATTTTGTAAGTTTTTTCATAAATGTATTTTTGTTGCTATTTTCTTATAACATCAAAATACATTTAGTTTTATTATGTAAAATTCTATGAGATTTTAGAGAAATCACTACATAATTGAAGTTGAAAAAAGTACGGAGTCAATGTGATTTATTCTTATTAAGTGATTTGGGAATCTCATTTTTCTTTACTTGTATTAATTGTCTGTTTATAGAACCAGATGGAGCTTGGAAAATATGCAGGTCAAAGTTGTTCCATTAATTTTTAATTACAGTTGTTATATCAGTCTTACTATTGTACTGTTCTTAGTAAAAATCTTAAGCCTGAACAGGACAAACCAGAATGCCCAAAGGTTTTCCATTGAATTCAGTGTTGGGGCTCCAAGATGGCCATTGAGGAGGTTTTACCTCATCACCTTCATCCAGGATTTTTGTAGAGCATGAAGTATGCGTAGATGTATTGTTTTGTTGAAATGCTCATTCTCTAATGTAATCAGAGGAGCAACAAGCTATCTGCCAGCATGTCCTGATATAACTCAGAATTCATTTTGTTTTTGACAAAAACAATTGTATGTTGCATCACTGGCTGTAAATGTGGCCAAAACCAAGACTGATCCTTCTCCAAATGGACCTTTTAAAAAGGGGGTTTCATTATGCAAATCATACCAGTAAATCCTAAATCTGTCGGGCCTATTTAAATTAAATTTTTTTTCATTTGCAACCGCCACATCATTTCATTTGGTTAAATATTTCCAGGCAAAACATAAACCTGAATCAATATGCCATTTAGAAAATGGAAGTTTTCCTTTCAATTTCTTATACATAACATTAAGATTTTTATGTAGTACATTTGTTATTGGTGCAGGACAATTGTATCTCATCTTTAATTTTGAGGAAGACAGTTTTTGCTTGTAGGCAAGCCTATGTATATGCCTCTCTTGACTCCAAGAAATTATCTTTGGCCTTCTTGTGCATCGTTTCGTTCCATAGCTACCGGGATTAAGGAGAAAGCAGTTAACTATACCTTCTATCTTTGTGGAATTTCAGCACCACTATAGCCAGCATCTTTAACATTTATTATTTTGCCCTGTTCAGTTACTTCTATATCCACGAAGCTTTAATTTGTTTCTAAAATCGGAGATAAATGTTTTTTTCAGTTTATTTATTCTTTCAGATGATGTAATCAGCAGACAACTGTATTCATCTAAGCTGCAATTCACCAATTTTGATAACTTTTACATTATCCAAAAATTATCAATTTTTTTTTTTATTTATGTATTTTTTTTATGAATATAGTTTAGTTTATTATTTGATAGCATTAATTTCAAATGATAAAAAAAAATTTGCATAGTTTGAACTCTTATTAGTTATCCATATTTGATGATTTTTCGCCCTATTTTTTTATACTTTTTTCCCATGGCTGCATTGTTAATAAAATAAAAAATAATAATTATCAATAAATTTATTTCAAAACATTGTAAAAATAAAGCTTTCAATTTAATAAAAATTATCTATATTCAGTAAGATTGTAAAATTTTTATTATGTATAAATTTCATATATTTTTCCATATTGATTGTTTGACGAGTCCTTTTTCTGATAACTTGCAGACAATTATGGATGAAAAAAATTGATTTTGCTGCTAAGGAATATTGTGAATTAGAAAAGAAAAATCTGAATCAGCAAAGAATGTGTGAGTTTTTATTATTATTTATTATTATATTTCTCTTAAAGTGATAAAATAAAAATTCTGATCTAGATTTTTATTTTTAGTGAGATCCCAAGCCATTCAAGGTGTAGGTCGTCTTCTAGTTGTTGTGGTAGAGGGTATAAGCTTGAAGGCTTGCTCTAATGGTATGATTCGGTTTAGAAATTTTATCTGAAATTACTATTTTGTTAATGAAGGCAGCACTATTATGTTATATTTTTTTTTAAAGTGCATTTCTATAAATAAATAAAATTAATTATTAATGTAAATGCCTATACTAATTCGTTAGGGGCCTGATGGCCAAGTGACTAGTGCTCTGGTACTCGGTTTCCCCCTCCCGGATTTGGGGTTCGAGTCCCGGTTGTGCCATGGATATTTGTAGTAGTTCGGAATTCACTTTAAACCTTAGGTTCCTGTTTAATAAGATCGTAGAGCGCGTTGGGAATAGGGTTGACAATCCTACCCATAAAAAGATAACATCTCCTGTCTCGAAATCTGCCAATATGCAGACTGCCTTGCCACCATTGGTTTGTTGCACCACTGCTGCTGCTGACCTTGTTGTGAGTTCAAATTTTGTGTATACATGTGAAAAGTTTTCAAAATTAAATATATTAATAAAACTGTACTATAAAAGAATTTAACGCCAGCAATAGTTTAAACATATATCAAAGATTTCTCTAGAAACAGCTATTATATTTCATTCAATGCATTCCTTGTAGATTGATTCTAAGCAATACCCAATTTTAGTTCAAATTTTGTATTCTTAAATTGTAGAACAATCTAGGTTATTTGTCCAATTCTTGCTTTATTTTAGTAAATATTTTATATCTAAAAAAACCAATTTATATTAATTTTATACTAAAAAAAAAAATTTCCCCTGTAACAAATATTTTAGTATAGTTGTATTCTCATGCAATTAATTGATCTTGCATTAATATTTAATTATTTCATTACAAACTTTTGACTTATTTTATATTTTGTTTGCAACATTATTCATGTAACTTTTCTTAAAAGATATGAAAAAAGATAAATAAGCAAACAAAGTTGTTTATTTATTCATTTATCTTTTTCAAGAGTAGAGTATAAAATTATATTTTATTATTTTATGTGCATAGTTGAAATTTCGCTAAATAAGTTTGATGATATTCTGACAGAAGATTTTTTTTTTTTTTTTATCTCGGAAGGAAATCGTTTAAAACTAATATGTTTTGCAAATGATCTCTAACACAATTGAAAATTGCATTTTAAAAAAATTTTAATGTGTACAAATTACTTGAAAAGTTTTTTAAGTATATCTTTTAAAGAAAATTTAAATTAAAAATTATTATAAATAAATGAAAATTTTCATCACAAATATGTCAGATCTGTTTTATTATTTAATTGAAAATACACAAGGTAACATTTGAAGATCCTATTAATATAGGATACACAGTTTCTATTTGATTTTGGTCGATTTTTTAGATGTTTGAAGCAAATTAAAATTTTTTTTACTTCTTTCATTTGTTTGAAGATTGTACTATTTTATCATCATATATATATATATATATATATATATATATATTATATCTGTTCAAAGTAGGTGCCGCACAGAGCTCACAATTGACCAAAAACAACAACAAATTGATGATTCTAAGCAGTGTTTGGAGCGGTTCAATCGTAATAAACCCAAATTTTGCTTCGATATGTGACAATGGATGAAACATGGCTCCATCATTTCACACCGGAGTCCAATCGACAGTCAGCAGAGTGGAATGCACATGATGAACACTAAAAATGATATAACTCACATACTAATAGTGCAACAGCTGTCAAATGTATACATGTGTCTTTTGAAGGTTAGGGCTAACAAAAATCATATGGATTTAATACTAGTAGCGCCATCTATGTGTCAGCCTACGAACATGTCAGCCCAACTGTTATATATATATATATATAAATAAATATATATATATATATAATTTTTAGGTTCTGTGTAGCATTATCTATTAGCTTTATAATTGCTCTTGTTTTAAACTTAGTGACATTTAATTATTGTAGGGCAAAGTAATCCATACTGTGAAGTGAGTATGGGATCTCAAGAACATAAGACCAAGGTCATACCAAATACATTGAATCCAAGATGGAATGCATCGATGCAATTTTTGGTGAAGAATTTAAATGAAGATGTTCTTTGCATTTCAGTTTTTGATAGAGATTTGTTTTCTCCCAATGGTAGGTATTTACTTTTAAAACATTGATATATTTGCATTTAAAATAGTTTGAGTTAACAGAAAATAAAGATTTTAATAATTTTTAAAAATTGTTATTAGAGGAATCTAAATAGTTTAATTAAATCTTGAATATAATATATTAATCATCATTTAAATGTATTAATATTTAGTAAAAATTATATTGACATATTGCTAATTTTTTCTTCTAGATGTTTTATATATAATTTTAATTTTAATGGAGAACAACAAAATAATTTCATTATGTAGTTGATTTAAAAAGAATGTTTTAAATAGCATCTCTTAAAGAAATAATTTATTTTGTATTTTTACTTGGTGCATTTTCTAGTTTAAAATTAAAGAATTTGCAGATAGAAAAATCTGCTAAATTCTGGAATTGTTTTTAGTATAAATGTATTATTAAATCTGACGAATTTTTGCATATTTTAAAATAAATGTCATCTTAAAAGCTTCTTATATGCAATACAAATATTATTTTTATAAATAATCGTTCCTAATTCATTACTAGCTTATATATTATATTACTAACTTATTCATTCTTATATTTAGATAACTTTTTCATATTAGTCATTTAATTTCCAAATACATATTTGGAATTAAAGTAATTAAAAAATGATGTATCATAGAACTTTTATTAATTAATTTCTTTAAACTTCTGTTATCTGCAATTTAATAAAATAATTATAGTGATTAAAGATGGATAAGGAATTTGTGTAAATTAAATAAATTATGGATTTGTTTTATTGAAAAATGTGTTAAAATGGATGAAAGGCAAAGATAACATTTTGTAACCTAACTTTCTTTATTTATTGTGACCCTAATGTTATTTATATTAATAAGCAGACTATTTTTTGCAGAATTCCTCGGAGAACTGAAATTAAGGTATCACATATTTGTAAAGAAACCAAAGAAACTCATGAACCAGTCATTCGCAAGTTAACTCTTTATGAAGTAGAATGTGGAGAAGTTGTCATCAAATTTGATTTTCAAAAATTTGATAAAATTTAAGTTATTTATTGCTTTACAGTCCAAGCTTTCATAGTTTTATGTATATTTAAGTACAAATTCTATTTTATTGAATATAAACTTCCCTTTGGACTCGCATTATTTCATCTTTTTGAAAATTTCTCAATTATCTTGAATACTTAGATTTTTCAATCATTCCATGCCCATAAAATTTCTATTTTCATATTATATATAAACTATTTTCATGACTACTTTTCCATTATGTATTTGTATATAAATGTTATGTTAGAAAGTATATGTGTAAAAAGTGTAATTAAATCTTTATGATGGCATTTATATCCAATGCTGTATATCAATTTGGATCTTTCATTCTATTCCATTATTATTGATAATTTATCACACTCTTTTTAGTACATTTTATATTTGATTGTCTTCCATTTTTGTTATATTGATTTTCATATCAATTTATTTTATGTATTTCTTAGATTTATCATTCCTTTATAATGCAACTCAGGTATGGCCTTTGCTTTTAGATAAAATATTCTAGTATTAATGCCAGTAAATTGCTCACACCTATTGAATGTTATGTAAATGAAAACTTGTATCATTGTATATAATGTAATCTATAACTATCATAAAGATAAATTCCAATAATATTTTTTTCATCATTGCGTATCATTTTGTTCAATGATTAGAATAGGTAACACTTTCTGTTAGTCATTTTAATTTGAAGTAATTGTTTGTATTTTTATTTCAATAAAAGCTATTTTAAAATATTTGTTTTGCTGTCATAATTAAATGAAACATACGACAAACTTTTGATAAAAGTTAGTGCATAGAAAAAAATACAGATGTTTTTTTCAATATAATTTTATTAATTCTAAGTAAACATGATTACAATATTGAAAAGTATTTAATAATCTGTGAAATGAATCTCTTGTATTGAAACTGATTTATTTGTAATATCAAATATATACAGAATGCCTCTGAATTTATATTAAGATAAAATGCATTGATTTCGATTTTCTCTGCAAATGTACTTTTCATAGATAAAAATTCCCTGCGTAAAGATAGAGATGGAAAGAGATAAAGATGGATGATGAGGCTAACTTGTACGGACAAGTGTTATGATGGCTGATCATTTATTAGTCTTCACAACTTTCTGGAAGAAATATTACAGTTCAAAGTGAGGTTTATCAAGAAGGGGCTCCAGTCTTATCTCTACACTAACATGTATAACTACCTCAGTGCCAATTGAACAAGGTGGATTTTTCTTCCTCAAGACTCCAATTGACTTAAGATGACCTCATTATTATAGCTGTTGACGCTCATTTGAGCAATTATGGAAGGCCCGACAGCATTTTCAACCCACATTATTTTACTGGCCAATGAATTCAGAGTCACCCTCGATTAATGCATTTATTTATATGTAAACTAGGTTTAACATTCTGGTAAAAATTATATGATTGAATTTTTCCGTCATTAAAGCTGTAATTCTCATTTGATAACAAGATGTCAAATGCATACAAAGTAACTCATTTATTTAAACAAACACACAAGTAGTGATGGGAAAATAAAATTTATTTTAAAAGGCTGTAAAATCATTAGACCTCCACAACTTTTTAAATAGCTCCAAACAAAGTAAAATTCATACTTTTATGCACAGAGGAGTAAATTCATTGTAACAGGAATCTCTTTAATAAACATTTCAGAAAAATGTATAAATCTAGCTGCAATTCAGCACTGTCTTTTAATAGCAAATAAAAACAATTATATACAAAAGTTATATATATTTTTATTATAGAAGCTTTGTACTGAAAATGGATACTGGCATTAAAACATGTAACAGCCAAATTTATAACACAACATAACAAATGGGAAGTTAATCTATTTGAATATAAAAAAATTTTAAAATAAAACTGCAATACTTGCTAGTTAGATTGGTGAAGTGAATTACTATTAAATGAAGCCCACAAATAATATTTCTTTATCACCCAGTTATTATAACAGATGTTTATGCATGAATTCTAAGCTGCTTTTCATGAAGAAAGCCAGTTCCTTACAAAAGAATATTTTATTTTTCAATGAAAAGTGATATCTCCAATAATAATAGTTCACCACATATTAGTTTTACATTAAGGCATAGTTACTTGTACTGACTATGTCACGTGCAAAAATAAACAACCTTTACATGTCAATGTTTGGATTCTGCAATTGCTAAGAACAGTAAATAGTTTGTGACTAAAAAATATGATACTATACACGGACAATTAATTGATTAGTTCTAGATGTATTTTTAGTAATCTAGCAATTCAATATATGTGGAAGGAATGTCTTGGGATAAGATAAATAAAAAAAGTGAAGCATCAGCTTGCTTCTCGATTATTCTCAGGATGGCAATAGCAAGTTTCGGGCATTGGTGACAGGAACATTGGGTTTTCTTTCTTTGGTCTTGTCATGTGACACATTTCACAAGACTGAATAGCTGGATGATTGGCAAAAGTACATTTGGGACATTCCCATTCGTTGGATTCATCTTGATATTCTATGTCAATATTTTCAGACCGGTTTGTACATTGGTTTATGACTGGACAATGAGCTTCTGAAATTCCAGAAAGAAAAAAAAATTAATCGGACATTTAACTGTCACCACTATACTAAGGAAGTATAGAATTTATGTCAGTTTAGAATATGAAGGCAATTTCTTAATGAAATAATAATGATTTGTGTATATACCTGCTTGATTATTTTGAGTTGAACTTGCTCCATAAAATTTTTCATCCACTTCGCCTAAAGGAGCTGAAATTAATAATAGATTATCAATAGATTTAACTTGCATTACAAAAATACAAATAAGATTTTAGTTTGTATGATAAAATTTTAGATAAAAATAATAAATATAAAAAATTTAAGGCAGGAGCAAACAAGTTTGGTTCCGAAATTTAATTTTGTGATCATATAAGTATGAAGCTATAAGCATATTTATGTTACATTGAATTTAAATAAAAAATATATATTACAAACTGACTTTCAATTCTAATATTAAAAATAAAAACAATAAAAGTTCTTTTACACAAGGACAAAGCATAATATGAGCTACTTGTTAATATGAAAATAGAAAAACCTTGATTATATAATTAAGCTTTTCAAAAATTTTCATAACTTGATACATCTGCATTGCTGGTTATTAAAATTGCACCATGTTGAAGGAAGCTTGCTGCAAATTAAAATTTGTGCAAAAGTAAAAAGTACAACAAAATAAGCAAATAATTAGCATTACAATACATGCATATTTCACACAAATGAACTATTTAGAAACAGAACAATAGAAAGAATTAAAAAAGCAGGGTTTTTATGCGGAAAAAAATTATAGCATACCCAGCTAACAAATGAAACCCTATGCATCGGTCAAAATACTATAGTGAGAATTTGTAATCTAGGGAAGACAAGCTGAACAACGAGCAGTATTTCAGCGTTTCCATATCAGTTTAATACATTACAGATTGGCTAAAAATTTATCCATACATCTGCAGCAAAACAATTTTTCGCAAGGCAACACTGCTTAATTTATTTTTAGCAGCAGTTTTTTTTTTTTTTTTTTACGGCTACAGCAAAAAGATCTCGGACTGTAATGGTGCATTTGTCAAGGAATCCAGATTTATTATTGATTTTTTTTTTTTTTTTTTTTTTTGAAAAGAAAATCATTTGTGCTTATATTTGTATTTTGCCAGCCTCGTGATTATCATACCTGTGTATGAAAACATCAAAAAGAAGATTGGAGTAATAGTATAGATTAAGCATAATTATGTCAAACTTTATAATACATTTCCATAATACATCAATTGAATAAAGCAAATATACGTATATAATTTAAAGAATAATACTTCAGTTTTATAAAACAATAAAATGAAAAATGCTCATTATATGTAAATAATATATTATTACATTTCTATTTTTGTATAATATATTTGAGTTTATAATCCATCATATTACAGTAATAAATTATCAATCATGTAGAATATTTCTCATAAAATTGTTGGGTGTTCCTTTAACCAGATTGCTAGAGTATTTAAAAATAAAATTAGACAATTTAATTACTCTTGAATTATTACTTGATTTTTTTTATAATTTAGTCTTAATTCTTGTACATTTACAAAACTTAATTTTTATAGATTAATACAATGTAAATTTGCTTTTATAATGATTCATTCTTTTGGTGAAACACAAATGGCACTACAATGATGAATTAATATCTTTTCACATGACTATATATGTTGCTGCTAAAATATAAATCATTGACAGGAAGCATTTATTAAAATTAAATGGAATCATTGATAGTTCTATTACAATAAAATTTAGCCTTATACAGTATTTTAAACAATTTGCTTTCTTGTTCAATATACTTAATTTATACGAGCATTTCCATTATTTTCTCCTATCTATTATTAAACTGGTTAACTTGAGCAATAGCTTAAAATGTAATGCCTTTCACATTCACAAAAACATTATTGAATTTCATCTAATTTTATAAGAGCTCATGGAATTAAAATATTCAGTTATAGAATTAAGAATAATCATTTTTAATGGTTTTATGAAACAAATATGAAAAGGCATTGTTGGTTTATATTATCTATTGATGAATTATTTCTAACAAAATGAAAATATACTGGCCAGTTCAAAATTAAAATCTATTATTTTACAAAACAAATTAAATTTGCAATATAATTGAAAGCTAGTTACCTTGTCCTTTTTTAGATAATAATCAACTTCCATACATAAGCATTGACATTCTAATCGCAACTGAGCATTTTCTTCACTCAGTTTCTGAATTTCTTGACTCTACAGATAAAATAAATAAGTATGAAAGAAACTTAAAAAATGAGAACTTAATATCATAAATTAATACAGCATACTGTAAAATATTGTTAATATGTATTATGAATTTATTTTATATGTAATTATGCTGCGAAATTTCCTTACATAATGGCAGAACAATCTTCAGTAACACATTTGCAATGATTAATTGACATAATTTTATGAATCAAATACCTGACAAATAACCTTTTTATTAACATAATATGTAAAATACTTATATATACAAAGTAAAACTTTTGTAAAACATGAATAAAAGAAACATATTTAGGTGTTTCTTTAACTCGTATCATTTTGGCATTATAATTACAAATTCAAAAATTACGAAACACAAGTACAACGTTTGCTTGGATTTTTTAGCAGATAACTTTTAACTCTAGAATATTACTGTACTTACTATTTGAATTGTTGTATGCAAAACTGCATCCTATGAAAATGGTAGATATAAATATCAGCTGTCTTATACAGGAGTAGCTTGGAGGACCTTGCATTACATGAAGGTCAATTGTATTGATTATTTAATCAAATTATGTTGTACACATTGATTTATAAATTTAAATAGACCCACAATGAAGCAGTTTGTAAATGTTAAAAGCAACTGGTATATTTTGTATGACTGTACTAAGAGCTTAGTTTGAATTGCATGTAAAACAATTTTGGCTGCAAGAATTCACTTAGCAACAAATCAATAATAGCTTTTTACAAGCATGCAAAAATATATATTCAAACCATCAATTTTATCCAGCAAACTTAAAATAAATAATATAAAGATTCATTAAAAATATATTTAATTATATTGATACTAATAAATATCAAAAAAACAAACTTTGAAAAAAAATTACATTTTGAAACATCTTTTTTTCTCCCAATTTGTATGTTAGCTTTTGTATAGCCTCTGTGAGTTCAGTAATGCTTCTTCTGCCACTCATGACTTCATATTTTACAATATTCATTTGGGCTTTTTGAGAACAAAGATGACCTGAATTATAATAGAAGTAGTTTAAAAGTATATAAATATACGTAATCGAAAAGAGTAAATTTACTTTTAAAATTACATAATAAAAAATCAGGATCGTAAATGGTTGAAATGAAAATAACACTTATCAATCCAATGATTTATTTTAATGATCTTATGTCTATTAAAATAAGATTGTTTTAAAAGAAAATATTCATGGTAATACATTATATAATTTAAATAAAAGAACATTTTTGTAAATTATTTTAATTTATAAACTTGATTATGATGACAAAATTATCATTTTTTAATTCACATGAATTTTTTTGCTAGGCCAAATTCTAAAAACAATTTTATTTCTAATAAAGAAAAATCTGTTTATATCAATTTATTTCCTGAATTATATTCCTTAAATTAATTTGTTTAAATTAATTTAAGGTATATACTTTATATTATAAATATAATTCATTTTTATACATTAAAAGCATTTTTTTTTTTTTTTTTTTGTAAAAGTTAACTTTATTAAAAAATTTATTTTAATAAATTGTTTAAAACATTTTACCAAAATTATATATTTCTAGCTTTTTATGCATTTTTATCTGTCAGAAAAAGCCTCACTTTTCATTTTTAATAATATCTAAAAGTTTCCAATTGATTTTCTATTGTATTTAAATATATATTTTTTTAATTTCCAATTTTTTTTTTGTTGTTTATATTATTTGTGATATCATAAATTATGTATTTAAACGTAAAATGATGTATTTAAAGGTATTTTAGCATATAGAGAAATTCGAAGGCTATCATCACTAATGGATGAATATTAATTGAGTAGCAAACCTTTTACTTTTTTTATTAAAATAGTATATTTTATCAAACAAAAATAAGTACAATTATGTATAGAAACATAAAAACACTTTTAATAATAAAAATAGTATTATCTATCATATGAAATAACAGTCACATACATGATAAATGTAAATTCTTAATTTATACTTATCAACTGACCGACCTACCTTTAATATCAATATGAAAGTTATTTATCAAATATGGGTTGTCAGATATTCTAATCCTTCCCACATTATCCAGAAGTTTTTCTTCTATACTATTCCCAGGAATACTACAGTCCGGCTCATCAGGATGCAAGGCAATAGTAGTTGGACTTTTGCTAAATAACGGCTGAGTCAGAAAAATATCAGTACTCAGAGAATTTGTCAAGTTTGGTCTCCAACTGTGAGTGCCATCTTCATCTGCTCCAATGTCTATTGAAAGTTCTTCGGGAATAACATTATGTGTTCTAATATTTAAATGTTCAGAAATTGCACTAGATTGTGGCTCTTGCTGAACCATAACTTGAGAGTCATTTTTGTTCATTTTCATGAGGTCTGCCAGAACCCTAGGAGAATCCATTTCTTTAGATGATGCAAAAGTATTTTTGCTATTGCCATTATCATTGCTACTTGTAGCAGTTGGATAGTTGTGATTTTGTGTGTCCAGAACCTGCCCAGGTAACTCTTCATCTGCACAAGGATTGTCATCCATAATATTAGACGGAGATTCTGATGAATAAACTAAATATGGGGTTTCCAATACAGTATCAATGTAATTTAAATTAAAAGGACCTGAAAATTCTTGGGGTCTTTTTGGAAAAGAATAATCTATATTTCCAGTAGCCATTCCACTTTTATTTTATCATGCCAAGTGCTATGGACCTTTAAAAAACTGCAAAAGAAAATTACCATATGAATATTGAGATAATAATGCTAAAACTCTTTTCACATACATAAAGAAGCAAACAAACACAACAGTTAATTAATTTCTTATAAACTAATTAATTCCTGAATAACAATTACAAAAAAATCATTTACTTTAAATTATTTTAAATAAAAACAAATATGCATATTTTAAATATTTAGATAATATACATTTTTTTCAGTAAATACATTTTTTTTTCATGTTTAATATTTTTTTAATTCTTCTCTTTACAAACAAAACAAAATTATGTAAACAACGTTGGTTCCCATCTATTCATGCCTAGTTGCAATTTATACAATTATATTTAAAAATTCGCACATTTTGCTCATCTTGAAAAAGTTAAAAAATGTTTTAAGGAATGAAGTAACGCAATTTTTTTTTTTTTAATAAATAAGAGGAAGATAAAAAAATTTCACTTTAAACATATTAGTTTAATAATATACGTAAAAAAGTAATATGTAAAAAGAGTAATATGCACAATAGATTAAAAAGTAATGTGTACAATAGATTATTATAATGTACATGAATGATAAACAAGGCAATTTCTACCGACGTTTAAATTATAAAAATGAGTTTGATGTATTAGCTTATTATTAAAAAACAATTCAAAGTTACCGATTTTTTAATGTAAATAACGGAAGTATAAGCAATTATGAAAACAAAAACTTTTAATTTATTGCATTGTCAACCAATTTAAAACCATTCACTGACTTTTAAATTGTGTTTCCAAACTATTCAATTCACAACACTCTCCCTCATCAGTACGTCAAATTACGTGTTTACAAGTTACGTCATACTCGTAGAGATAAAAAAAGAAGTTGCCAATTATATTTCGCATTTCTGTTTTTGAATTTTTAATCATTTCACTAAACATAATTTGGATTCTGAAATCATAAAACAGTCGACAATATTCATAAAATAATATTTTTTCCATTAATATATATATATATATATATATATTTATTTATTTTTTTTTTTTTTTCTGATGTCATCAACTTTG
The DNA here is from genome assembly GCA_021605095.1 of Caerostris extrusa. Classification (NCBI taxonomy): domain Eukaryota; kingdom Metazoa; phylum Arthropoda; class Arachnida; order Araneae; family Araneidae; genus Caerostris; species Caerostris extrusa. Next base: position 75,299 of record BPLR01001420.1, read on the forward strand.
AAATGTTATTGATGTGAATTTTGAACGCGTGAAGTTCGTAAAGCGGCATGCTGATTAAAAAAAAAAATAAATATTATTGAATTAAACTGATTTTCGAAATATATTTGGTAATAAAAACTTTATATTTTATTTAATGGTAAAAGATTATTTTTATTTAAAAACATAATTATTAATGTCATGGAAAGTAATCAGTGATAATGTAAAACAATAGTATTTTTTTTTTCCTTTTCCTATTGATTCGTGTATATATTGCTTGCTTTTGGACTTACAATACGATTTTACATCATTATTAATTTCTCAAATTAAAATAATGAATTAAAATGAAATACTTGGAACCTAGTGAAATAGCAGATATCGACAAATTTAAGGACCTGAATGATTGGTCAGAATGTTCTTTGATAGAGTATTTGAATATTATTAATTATAGACTTCAATTAACCCAATATGAAACAGATTCATGGAATAATCTATGCAGACACGAAGAAGATATAATTCAATATTGTAAAATAAGCATATTTCACGACTATAAAGTTTACATTTTAGAAAAAATTAAATTATCCGATGATGAAACGACTCGCAAATTAATTAATCAACTAATAAATATTTGTATTTTATATAACATTCCAACTGAAATTCTGGACATAACTAATATGTATTACGATTTAATCTCAATGTTGCATGAAAAATCTTTTAGTGATTCAGTTACGTTCTTGAATATCTGGAGAATAGTAGGCAGAAGTAGTGCTAAAGTCAGAATATCAGTGGTGAAACACCTTGTGGAAATGTGTTCTTGTTATACAACACCTGCTAATGTGACTAATTATGTTTTAGGCATGGCTCAAACAGCTCATTTTGACTTTTGGGGGACTTGGTTTGGTAAAATCGAAAACAGTTTGTTTTATTGCCCTGTAACTTTGGCTATATTGAGAGGAAACCTGGATCAAATGATCCTATTTTTACGATATGGTTTTCAGCAAATTAAAGACAGAATACCGACGTACAACCTATGCTTTATGAATTCGTAAGTATTTTTTAGGTTATATTTCATTTAAATTTATAAATAAATTTTTAAAAGTGAAGTTCTTGAAATATATCATAATAATTCTTTTAATACTGAAAGGTCTTATATTATCATGTCAATTTATTAGTTATAATAATAAAAAACATACGATTTTTTCTTTTGTGTGTGAAGCTTTAAAATAATAATAATATATCATTTAAATAATTTAATGATATCATTTAAATTAAATATCATTTAAAATAAATCTTCACAAATTTCATCAGTTCTTGGTGTTCATTAAATTAGTTTATAAAATTAATTCAATGAACATATTATGCGTTTCATCATTTCTTTTTTAAAATATCGAGTTAAAAATAAATATTTTGTAATAAATTATATTTTATAAATATTTTTTTCTGACGTATAAAATGCTGTTGTTAATAAACGGGTAGCATCTTTAAAATAATACTAATGCGTATAATTTAAAAACGAAAGATCTAGAACGGATTCATAACGTATACCAAGGTAATACTGTACATCTATATAATTGTGAAAAGCTAACATAAAGAGTCATAATCTTGATAACGCTCGATCCTTTGAATGGATTCAGAACGTATACCAGGGTAATACTGTGCATCTATATAACTGAGAAAAGTTAACAAAGTATCCTAAGCTGATAACGCTCGATGTATTTTCCATATTTTTATTCTATTCCGCGAAAGTTGAAATTCAAATTTTTAATGAAATAATAATTTAATTTTTAGAAATTAAAATTAATAATTTTTTGTTAACGTTTTGTAGTTATTTTGTTTAAGTTTGACATAACTGTTTTCGCTTTCCAGGTTAAACTCCGTATTGTCTCTTTTTACTCTTAATCTAGGGTTTTTATATGTATATGTATGTTTATGCAATGTAAAATATATAACATTAAGTTTAAAAAAACAATTTGATGCATAATATTACATTGATGTAATAGTTAATATTTTGTTCGATTTTTGTAGGAATTGAATTCTGCAAGATTTTGTAAAAAAAAAAAAAAAAAAAAGTCTAATCACGCGAGTAGTTAATCATATTCGTAAAGTTATCGCCGCTCCATTTTCGCTTTCTTGGACTTGAAACTGCAAAATAACCAAGATCAATGAGAAAAATTGGATCAGAAATTTTAGAATTTTTTTTTTCTCATGATGCAATGAAAAGAAATACTCATTGTTATTTGGTAGTGTTTAATCGTATTATTTTTGGTTTAAACTTCTTCATTATTTTAAGAAGGGTTGAATGTCAATAATGTTATTTCTGTTAAAAGTATGAAATATTTTGCTTATCATAATATTAAGTAATACACACGCATTTTTAATTTTAGATAAATAGTTCTATGCCCTACAGAAATCGCATTTCCTGCAGATAGGACCAAGAATTGGCGGAATCGAGATGGATTTCTTGATGAACGTTTTGTTCATTTTGCATAAGGAATTGTCCTCGAGGTTAGCCCTTAGAAACGTGACGGTCTGTAGATGCTTGAGAGGGTACCGCATTTAAGGTTGGTTATTAAAACTATAGAGTTGTTTTCAACCGTAAAAGAGGTAAATTTAATTTCATTATGCTCGAAACTAACTTTTTTACTGCTCCTCCTCCCCATTAGTGCATTAGTTTGTCGATTTTACATTATGTATAGCTGAGTACATTCAATGTGTCACTTGGCCGGAGGTTTCTTGACTTGTGACGATATGAAGATTATGTTTTTGGATGAAAAATTGCAGCAAGTTGATCTTATCCTTGATTCCCTAAAGTGAATGCGATGAGGGGCCTGATGGTGGAGTGGCTAGCTCTCTGGCTCATGGTACCACAGGTTTCGGGTTTGAACCCGGAGGTGCCCTGGATATTTGTAGTGGTTCGGAATCCACTTAAGCCGTAGGTCCCGGTCTCATATTACTGTAGAGCCTCACAGAGCCCAATAAGACTTCTTCTCAACCACATTATCCCAAACTGTAAAGAGGCAACTCACCTCTAGGTACTGTGGTGTGGTAGTCGTAGTTGTAGTAGTTGTAGTAAAGGCGATGTTGAGAGTCTCGGTTGCTTATCTTATTGAATGCAAAGTCTGGCAGAGATCCTGGGTGTTTATTGTTGTAAGAAACTTGTGCATCATTTGATGTAGGATTGCAGCTAATGGAGATGCTGTTGGGTTGCATTGATTGCAGCTAATGTGCGCAGATGAACTGCATTTGAGGTGGAAGTAACTCTATTGATGTGGGTATTGTTCTTGATTCTGCTTTCATTTTTTTCCCTCAAACATTTTCGGAAGAACTGTCTTATTGTTAATTAGTACACTTCTGGTACGAAATCGCTGCAACCAAACTTTTTTTTTTTTTACCATTTAATTTTTTTTTTAAAAATCTTTAATTTTTAGAGAGCAAGCTATTTATTCGTGGCTAAGGAAACCCTTGGAAGAGAGGACAACGGAAAGAAAGGCGATCATAGCGGAAACGATACTGATCATGGTGCACATCTGCACTGTTCAAAACACCGCCCGACGAGAATCCATGGCAAAGTGTCTTCGTCTTCTGTGGAGCGTGCTGCCGACGCCCTATATCACCCAACGGGAAATTGAAGAAGAAATTCAACTGCTGTTTCAAAATCAGCCCGCGGAATGCCTGCTCTGCTCTTTTCCCTACAGAGACGAGAGTCGCTTTTTGAGAATGGCTTATTTATACGGAAGCATTTTTCCTGAAGCACCAGCAAGCGATGTGCAGGTTAGAAACCTCTTTATTAAATAGACGCATTTATACAAAATGTATCTAAAGTTTTAGGATTATACTTTTTACATAAATCCAAAATTTGTGGGAAAGTATCTTTTAGTTTTTGAAAAAAAAATTCCAAGTCTTCTTCCAAGTCAAAGTCCGCTTGCCAAGTTCTTATAGATTCGTAATTCTTTTTAGAAATCTTCGAAAATTGTTTGAATATGAGGTGTAATTATTTATTTTAATCTCTTCAATTCTATTAAAATAATTATTTTCAGATGAATATTTAATTTAGACCAGGGGTCTCCAAACATTCCAGCCTTAGGGGCCATACTGTTTACTCCAGTAAGTACCAAGGGGCCAAAACCGTTTTAGTTTTTTTTTTTGCCTTATCTATAATTTCTAGACTAGTCGCCCATTACGCTCTCTGAGCGAGCATACGCTTGCTAAATTCGCTGGTTCAATTACTACAATTACTATTGTGTGTATCGATACGACTGTGACACTTGACGACATCTAGTGGTCAAAAGCGGAAATAGGTACGTATAACTACCGAGGGTAACCGCGGGATGTTCACTAGTTTACAATGTTAGTGGGATTCATTTCAATTATTTGTTAGTTGTTATGCTTAAGTTAAATTTTCTACTTATTATGCTTGTCATTAAGCTTTTACCTAGCAAGTCAATAAAACCGAGTTATTATCATTCTGTGTTACTTTATCCAACTTATTAAAGCAGCAATAAGCTATTCGCTGTCGCGGGCCGGATGGATGACGTTAGCGGGCCGGATTTGGCCCGTGGGCCGTAGTTTGGAGACCCCTGATTTAGACAATTGCACTCATTGTTTTCCTTTTTATGCCCCTCTCCCATCCTTTCAAAAAAGGAAAATTTTCTTGCAAACCTCGGCCTCTTTTTGGTCATTAAATATACCACAATGATTAATGTTTTATTCCGTCAATTTTTGATCTATAGATTCTTTTTAATCAAAATGTTTTTAAGAATCCAAGCGACCTACAAGAGTTTTCACCTCTGTGTTTCATGTTTAATATGATTTTTTTATTTGCAAATTTAATCCAAATAAAAAGAATTATATCTCTTATACACTGAAATGTACAGTAACTTCCTACTTCTTCGAAAAAAAAATCTTTTCATATAAATATCGAATTACATACATTCAGATTACGTTACGATATTACGACAGTATTGTTACGAATTCTAATAAAAAAAATAGTACTGCATACTACTTTATGATATCTTGAATTCAAATCAGCTAACACAATACTATATTTTCAAATCTTTATATGTATAATTCTTCTGTACGCGTGTTTGTCACTGAACTTCTCTTAAACGGCTTGAACCTATTTCGATTAAATTTTTGTGTGTGTTTGAGTGGGTCCCTGGATGGTTTAGATACACAATTGGACCTGGCAGGTGGGGATGCAATCGGATTCTTCTGTACGTGTGTTTGTCACTGAACTCCTACTAAGCAGCCAAACCGATTTTGATGAACTTTTGTGTGTAACATGGAGAATGACAAAACATGTAGAATGTTTATGTGCTATTCCCCTTTGTTTTGCAAACACCCTGTACATTAAAATTTGCCCGTTTTGATTAAAACCGTGAATGTCTTGAAACAGAAACGGAAGTACCTGTTTCAGAGTACCCATGGAGTAAATATACCCCGAAAACCTCCACATAATCATTAATATAGTTAAATTCACATTATTGAAATTACATCGGGAATTTAGATAAAAAAAAATAAAATTTAAGCCATTAAGTTAAATAATAAAAAAAAAGAAGTAAGTTAAGTTACTCAGGTATAATTAGGAGTCCGTAACACGTTTCTCCGCGGACGGCCAGTGAATTAATGAAAAATAAAAATAAATTAAATTAAGAATTTAAAATAAATACATTAGAAATGAAAACATTAACTTTTAAGAATTTTAGATATCATTTAGGGAAATTTTTTTTTTTTACGATAGCCAGTATTTGTGTTAGTAGCAATAAAATAAATTTAGTAGTTAGTAGTTAGCAATAAATTTTCATCGTAGCAATAAATGAAAATTTAAGGAGCCAAATAGATACCTCAGATTTGCAATTTAGCTATTTCGGTCATTTTGAGTCCCTCGAATTCTTTTTAGACGTGAGAAGGACTCAAACGGAGCATCGTAGATAGCTCTAGGTTTTATTCTAAAGCAACTAGATCTACCAGGGTCGTATACAGGAATTGTGTGAATAGCTTCATTGCGAATCTGAGGGGCATTTACCATGAAAATTTTTTGAAACTTTGAGTATATAATCCATTATCGGATTAAGGTCAAGATCTTTATGGGTTTGTTTCAGCCTAAAGGTTCGTTCCCACCGAGGCATGAGGCTTTAAGCGGGAAGAGTTGACCAATCACTAGCCTCACGCCTGAAACCGGTTTGAAATGCACCGCTTCGAGTTGATCCACTTTCACGTCAAAGCGGAACTTCACCGGGCGTAATGCTATTTCTGAAGTTTCGCTGTGAAGGGGTCGAAAAATTTTCTCGCCTGCCGCATGTCGCGTCGTCGCCTGTCGCATCGGTGGGAAAGAGCCTTAACACACCACGGAGCATTAACGAATGTCTCAATGCAGATCAGGAGCCTGCAGCACCTGAGCAGGTGCGTCATCAGGAGGGCCCTTTCGAAAGCGTGGAACCTGCCGCAGGCCATAGGCCGCCTGCCGCTGCCCCACAGCCTGAAGGAGTCCATCCAGTTGAAGACGGACATTGGATAGGAAAACACAGCCCTCCAAATGTCCGTGTGCGGACAATAATGTAACTGTATTGACGATCTCTTTCTGCATAAAGATTATTTATTTTTAGTGGGTGTCTATCTGCATTTCCTATAACTTTAAAGCTGCAACCATTTCTTGTCTTTTTTTCACTTCACTCACTTTATCTGGTGTTTAACAGAAAAAAAAGGAGAATGTGTCACTAGTTTAACTTTTATTATACAAAAACAGTCATTTTCGTTGCGAAATTTCTCTTCTGGCTTAGCTTTCACCAGCATGCTCTCAATATTCTCAAAAATTGTTGAAAACAATGAGGTGCAAAATAAATTAGTTTTGGGAAGTCAATATTTTTTTATTTGTATTATTATACTAGCCAGAGTTATCCGTCGCTTCTAGCAAATGTGAGCGGCCTGATGGTCAATAGGCTGAGTTCTGCCCATTGGTACCACAGGCTTCATGGCTGTATCAGTTATATGACTGTATCAGTTATATGACTGTATCATTATATTATCAGTTACATGACTGTATCAGTTATATTTTTACTTTAATAAGTTTTACAATTCAAAATATTAGTTTCTGTACACTTGTTATACAGACTCCTTTTATCTTCATATTTAAACAAAAAACGAGTATAAAAATTTGAATATCTACATTCCTCATGTACCAACTGGCATTAGTATAAACTTTTGGTTAGTTTGCTGAAAAGTAAACAGCAGTGCCTTAACCGTTTTAAACCAAGATATACTTATCAAGGACAGTGCCAGCCTTCCCTCCTCTCATATAACACTATGCCATTAATATATGATTTAACATTATAAAATACAATTTCATTTTTTGTGGCTGCTGTTGTAGCGCGTGGTTGGTGAATATTTCTTCCTAATAAATGTCTTAGAAAAAATTATTTAAGTAGAAGGCAGAAATTTAAAAAAAAAAAAAAAAAAATTTCACATTAAATAAAACAAATTTATAAAATTAGTGGTGAAAGCAGACCTGTTTCTTCTACTCACTATACAAAATATATAATAAATGAAAAAAAAAAAATTTGGGAGGGGATGGGGGCTACTTTATACTTTGATTAGAAATTATTTATTTAAAAATAAATCATATTATTGGCTCATTTTGTAATGAGCAACTGTTTTAGATTTCAATTGGTTAAATAATTGGTTCAATTGGTTTCTTTAGATGAGAGCTTGATAATTTAGATTTCCTAAAAACGGTCTCTAAAAATTTCTAACGGTGTATCAAATTATATTATTTTATGAAGTAAAAAAAAAATATTCATTTTGTTATGTTGAGAGATATATTGTTTTTAGGAAATCTAAATTATCAAGCTCTCAGCTAAAGTTAGAATTTTAAATAAATTATTTTACTTAATATATCTCTCAATAAAACAAAACTAATTTTTTTTTTTTACTTTATCAAATAATATAATTTTAGAGGCATCGACAACTAGTCCCTAATTGTGCCGAATTTTTATTTAAATTCTTTTCATTTAATTTTAACTTTTTAATTTTTTATCTTATTTTTATCTTATTTTTATTTTTTTTTTACCTTATTTTTATTTTGTTTTAAGTATTTTTTTAATTTTTAGAGTACCATTTTTAAATGTTTAGAAACTTCATTTTTATCGTATACTAAAACTAAGCAGCCAATTAATAATCGTAAATTTTATATATGAATTAAGACGAGGAGGTCCAGGTGTCCATCCCCATGGGTACTCCGCAATCTGTACTTCAGTTATTGTTAAATAAAATAATATTTGGGCGAGTTTTAGTAAATATATGAGTGAACTAGATTAAAAATTTTATTTCTTCTTAGATATTTTCTTAGTTAATATGATAAATTCTAGATGCTTTTATCCTCTTCAATGTATGTTTGTTAGTTCTATAAATAATATACGAATACTAGCAGAAGCCGGCATACGTTATGCTGCCAAAAAAAAAAAAAAATCTATAGTAGAAAATTACATCATCATCATAACTGGCTCGACAGCCCGTTGTGGGCCTTGGCCTTCTTTAAAAGATCCAGCCAGGCTGTTCTCCTCTTGGCCGTGTACCTCCAGTTTTTCATCTTAATAACATTCAAAACAGAGTCTAAACAGTCGTCCCATCTCTTTTTCGGTCCTCCCCCTTGGTCGCTGTCCAAAAGGGGTTACATTGAAAACCCAGAAAGCAACTCTATCACTTTCCATTCTCATGAGATGACCGACCCATCTCATTCTGTTCAGTTTAATAAATTTTCGAATGTCAATATCTCTAAAAGTTTGTAAAGTTCAAAATTGTATTTTCTTCGCCAATTTCCATTGTCATTGATACCGCCAAAAATAGTTCGTAGCACTTTCCTTTCAAAGATTGCCAACATTTTCTCTTCTCTTGCTGTTAGTGACCATTTTTCAGATGCATATGTTAATACGGATCTTATGAGAGTTTTTGTACAGTAAAATTTTAGTTCTTCTTTTAATCAGGTGGGATCTTAATTGGCTTCTAAGACCAAGAAAATTACATATCGCGAATATATTCTCCATGTTCCAATATAGGTGCATACTCATTTCCATGGATATCGTTTGAATGGTCTAAACATGAAATGCTGCAGCACCCTCTGGTGGCAAGTAACACTAAAGTGGATAGCTCGAACCTATTTTCCATACTCGAATGCATATTGTTACTCATTTTCATAGAAATGGGTTGAATGGTATAGAAGTAGATAGACTGCAGATCTATCTGGTGGCGACTTGCGACAAAGGGGATAGCATAAAAACATTCTCCAAGTTTTGACAAACACACGCACAAATTTTTTTTTTTATCAAAATTGGCCCAGCCGTTAGGGAGGTGTTCAGTGACAGACACACGTACAGAAGAATTATATATATAAAAATTAAAGAAATAAAGTATTTTTAGTAAGTCATTATTTTAAAAATGGTAAGTCAATTAAAATATGTCATATTTTTATGGAACTTAATGAACATTATTTTTTCAATTTCAAATTTGTTAGAAAAACAAACACTTGTATTTATAAAATTTATTTTGTATAATCCCATAATTTTCATTAGTAAAATTATTGAAATACATGTAAAGACAGTTAAATTAAAAAAGAAATAAATTATATTGAATGAATGTTTAAAAAAAGAGCGAGTGCTTTCTCGAACGTCGAAGAGTTGAAAACAAATTCGAATGTGTTGTCTCATATCATGGATTAAATGATTCGTCTTCAGTATTGGTGTTGATACCAGCATGGCATGGCGGCAGCATTCCATATTCTGGAAATGTTTTTTTCTTCCCTGCATTGAAAAGAAAAAACAAGTAATATATATAAAAAAAAATTTTTAAGTCAATTCCTACTTTTTTTTTCCTTATATTGCAGAAAGTCCTTTATAAATAATTTTCATTCATTTTTTAAGTTTATCTGGCGCCATCTATTGGTAGATACACGCAATTTAAATCTAAAATTAATTAATTAAATTTAATGAATGAATTAATGTTTGAAAAAACTGTATTAACATCAAATGTTATCCACTATAAGTTAAAAAAAAATGTATTTGAAGTCGAGTGGATGAATAAAAAGTATTTTATGAATGATTGAAAATTGGAAAAAAGATATATATAGGGAGAGAGTAAGCTAATAGAAGGAAATGAATAATTACTTTTTTTTTTTTTTTTTATTTTTAATTATGTTTTTCTCAATCATATCGTCAGCATTTCATAATGAATGTTGTTTTCAAATTCAGCGTACGTTAACTTGATTATTCACCACTAGAATTGCAGCCACTGCGGGACGTTGCTACACTGCACACACGTTTTGACATCACAAATGGTGATTAGACCGTCGTCTAGTCTACTGGGCTAGAGCTTCCTTCTTGTAGTTTAATCGTGCCCGTCCCCGGAGTAAACAAGGGAACTCATCTTCGCTTGCAGGATTGCAAAACGAGCTGTTCCGAAACGGCACCCTATTGACCGGGCTATTTTAGCCTTGTCGCAATTCTAAAAAGTATCATCATCACCATCATCAGTGGCGCAACAATTCCACGGTGGGCAAAGGCCGTTTGCCCACTGACAGATTTCGAGACAGGAGATGTTTTCTTTTTATGGGGAAGGGTTGTCAGCCCTACTCCCAACAATCATATTAGACCGGGACCTACGGTCGAAAGTGAATTCTAACCACTACAAATATCCATGGCACCGCTGGAACTGGAACCCGAAACCTGTGGTACCAAGCGCTAATCACTCGGCCGTCGGGCCCACTTAATTGTTAAGTATGTCTCTAAAAAATGGTTAGATATATCTGTCGGATCAATTTATTTAGGAAATAAAAATGAGTAAGAATTTACATTCTTTTTTATCTCTTATGTTCTATCCTATTTTCCATCTTAGCTCACATTAACAAAAATCTATTAATAGTATCGTGTAGAGAAAAGTCGACAGATTCTAGTGGGAAGGGTGGAGCTGGCCTAGAATCCAACATAGTGCTCTCAATCCCCGCTGTCTGTTATATGTGGGGATCCAGACGCATTATGGGAGTGGTCAAGGGCTCATTGGAAAGGTCTCGGTGAGATCTGACTCAGTAAAACCATGGACGCCACAGTGACACAAAAATGTAGTGTCAAATCCAAAAATAAGTGAAATCGGGAATTTTTTTTAATCTCGGCATACATACAACGAAGCAAAATTCGGGGAAACATATTGCAGAAAGTAGAGGGATGAATCCAAAAAGGCCAAAAATTACTATTAGTAGTCCAGGGTCGGGGTAGAAGTGTAGCGGCGCGCCTAATAAGAGTGCAACATGTGCAGTTAGCATGCTGGAAGGTCGAGGTTCGATACTCGATGGCGATTGCGGCAATGTGTGTAAAATATCTCGCATCGATAGCAGAGCTGCTTGGCGGAAATTTATTGATTTTCTCCCTTGCCACACTTACATACGAGGCAGCTACCCTTTAAAGTTCTCCTGGAAGGCATTATACTACATTTTAATCTCCTCGGTGGGCTGTTCGTGTCCTACTGATGTTCAACGATATGGAGCTATGAAATTCTAGGTATGGGGGGTGGGTGAGGTTTGGAGAAAAGGAAAGAATCACTGAGCTAATCAATGTGCTCTAACTTTATAAGAGCCTGTGGACATTAATGTCAAGAGGTTCTGAGTTATAATATGTTTCAATAAATATCTACACCATTCATTCATTCTCTCTTCATTCGTCAATGACCCCAATTTTGTAATTTTCAAAACAATGGGAAAAAAAGAATTTCTTGTGTTGATTAAACATTTTTTGATGGGGAGGGGGGATACTGTTGAACACTAACAGTGGCTTAATAAACTTAGTGGAGACTTTGCACCAGGGAAATCAACTATTATGGATTAGTATGCTGAATTTAAAGTCGGTAGCAAACACTGATGATGCTGAACGCTCTGGTCGTCAAAAATCTGCAGTTGTTCCTGAAATCATAAAAAAATCCCCAAAATAACTTTAAAAGCCCTTAAAGTGAAGTTGCGGGAGATAGGTGACACCTTAAAGATATCAGAAGGCAGTGTGTTTACAAATTTACACAAAAATTTGAGCATGTTTTAAGTTGCTTTCGAAGTGACCGCCGCATTTGCTCACATCGGACCGAAAACAACAACTCGTCGACGATTCAGAGCGCTGTTTGGAGCTGTTCCAGCGAGATAAAAAGAATTTCTTTCTTCGGGATGTGACAATGGATGAAACATGGATCCGCAACAGCACATCTGAATCAAAATGATCGTCAGCTGAGTGGACAGCAGCCGGTGAAAGTCGTCCAAAACAACCAAAAACTCAAAAATCAGCTGCCAAGATTATGGCATCGGTATTTTGGGACACACATGGTATTTTGTGCACCGACTATCTTGTGAAAGATAAAACTAACAATAGCGAATATTATATGGCATTATTAGATCGATTAAGAGAAGAAAGCAAGAAAAAAACGGCCTCGCATGCAAAAGAAAAAAGTGCTGTTTCACCAGAACGATGGTTAAATTGAATTAATTATGCTTCGAATTGTTTCCCCTCCCATTGTATTCACCAGATATGGCCCCAGCGACTACTGGCTTTTTTTGCAGACAACAAAAAGATGCTCCAAGTAAAGAAATTTGGCTCAAATGAAGAAGTAATTGCTGAAACTGAGTCCTGTTTTGAGAGCAAAGACAAATCGTTCAACGAAAAGTTAGAAGAACGTTGGAATGAATGTATTGCTGTTGAAGGAGAGTATGTTGATGAATAAAGTCAAATTTCTAAAAAAAAAATGTTTTTCTTAGCTAGATCAGAGTCTTATTGAGTGATGTGTTATACCACTGACAATCCCTGACGAGGAGATTTTCTCGATTTTTTTTTTACTGTATGGAAAAACCTGGAAAATTGCCATTAGCTTGAATGTTGGCACGAATTCCCACATTTCGGCAAAATTCCTCTCTTTTTAAACAGAAAACAACAATGCAACTGTCAATGAAGTTATAGAAGCTCTTGTAAGCATTTTGCACTTAGAGATATTTCTACATTAACTTTTGTCAACAATCTTGTAAACTTCCAAGTTCAGTACAGCTATTTTTAAAATTTTAATATTTACTTATATTTGAAGCCCATGTATTAATTTACTAGAACAAGAATTTGGTCTAAGAAAGGGAATAAATTTGCAATAATCCATGTTTTAAACAAGAAGCAAAAATGACACTGTTGCAGCATACATACGTTAATCTCCGGTCACCCGACGCCATAGCAGCCTGAAATCAAGACAAGTTTTAAGCTGTAAGTTTAGTTAACAAATGAATCACATGGAAATTTAAATTTAAATAAATGATTTTTTTAGCTTCATAAATGAGTAGATGAGCAGAACTCACCCTAACTTCGTCTTGTAAGTAAGGATCGTACTGTACGCAACATGGCAAAACTGCAATAGAAAATAAATAGCATATTTACAACTGAATTGACAATCATTTATTAATGTGGTTCACTAAGTTAACAATATAATTTACTTACATAAGGAAAGTCATGAAAAAATTTAAAAAAAAAAAAAAAAAAAAATACTGTTTGCAGAATTTTTTTTTTTTTTTAAACAATGTTTGACGTTTTTCCTTCTGCAGCCTACCAAGGTGGGTGACGCGAGAACAAGTTGACAACTAGTCTTTAGATCGACACCAGCGTCTGCCCCTGCGATTTGTCAATTCTGAAGCAAACTCTTAAGGTAAGCTGTATTCGTTTAAATTGAAACGGAAAATTATTGGGAATAAGTGATATAAGTGGTATAAATACCGTATCTCCTGAGCTACATCCCGTTAGAATTTTTCATCATCATCATCAGTGGCGCAACAGCCCCATGGTGGGCCAAGGCCGTCTGCCTGCTGGCAGATTTCGAGTCAGGAGATGTTATCTTTTTACGGGGTAAGGTCGTCAGCCATACGTCCAGTGCTCTACGATCCTATGAGACCGGGACCTAAGGCATAAAGTGGATTCCGAACCACTACAAGCATCCATGATATTCGCCGGGACTCGAATCCAGAGGCACCGAGCGCTAGGCAATCGGCCATCAGGCCCTGTTAAAATTTTTGCCACAATTAAATTGTTTTGTGACTGTGGGGTCGGTAATCCTTACTCACTTAATAAATTACCATCAGTGCAGATGATAATGTCTTGGACCATTTATAACGCCCTCGTCTGTCATCAGAGGAATTACGTCTTAAAGCCCCATGAGAAAGCTTCTGACAGATATTTATAAAAAGATACTGATAATTATAATATCAATATAACTGATAATTGTCAGTGTTAATAATACCGATATTTACTGATATTATAAGATTATGATACTGATATTTATTATGAGTTTTTTACCCATAAATCCGGTGGATTGGAAAGTACACAGAAAGTGACAACGAACAAATGTCTCATGTAACTGGGACTACTGCTAACACTATCCTCCTCTAGAGTGCGGCTTGATGGCCAATTGGCTAAAGCTCTGGCTTTTGGTACCACAGGATTCAGGCTCGAATCCTGGCGGTGCCATGGATGTTTTTGAGTGGTTCGGAATCCACATTAAAATGTAGGTGCCGGTCTAATTAGCCGAAAGTGTGCACAAAATGACCGTAGAGCGACAAACCAAACCTAGAAGCATGCATCAGTTCAAAACAGGCCATAGATTTCAGATATCAGTTTCCCTTCTCCCCCCTCCAAAAAAATGAACTGCTGCCAACACGGCTACCATAGCAACACGTTGAAGTTCAGGCAATCAGATTTGAAAGTGTCCTTCCGTATTTTTCTCTGGCGTCAGGGCGTAACGCTTTTGTCGCTTAATTAATGAGGCCGCTAAGTGCTGATTGAAAGTGCTAAGTGCTAAGTGCTTAATAATTACATCATACAGCCTAAATTTATTTTCATTATGTGCATAGTTCAAGAGTAGTTTAACATCATAAAAGACTTTTTTTTTCTCTCGTACATCCTGTTCTTTGAAGATTTTTGGTCCATAAGAAGATTGATTAGGATTCCTAGATTTTCCATGTCACAACAATGAATTTTAGGGGGCCGAGTGGCTAGCGCTCGGTACCACAGGTTACGGATTCGAGTCCCGGCTGTGCCATGGATGTTTGTAAGGGTGAGGAATCCACTTTTTAAACCGTAGGTCCCGGTTTAACAGGATCGTAGAGCGTTGGCCGTGTGGCTGACAACCCTACCCAGTAAAAAGAGGACATCTCATGTCTCGAAATCTTCCAGGAGGCAGACGGCCTACCGTACGGCTGTTGCGCCACTGAAGATGAGAATTAGTTTAAAGATAGCCCAGCAGACCTTCGGCAAATCGCTCATATCAAAAAACACGAGCATATGAATGGTATAAAGCATTCAAAGAAGGCCGAGAAGTGCCCGATCTAAACATGATCGTAAGAGAGTTGCGGGGGTATTGTTACACCGCGTCCCTAGCTTATTTTTCAAACTACACGCACTTTCTGGGTAGTGCTCAGTGAGTAACGTCGGCGCAGCGCTTGCCTTAAAGTATCAAAGACATTTGTCTAAGTGTTTGCCAGTTGCATTAGAAAAAAATGAGCTATTGGAAATACTTACATTTCTGGTTAGACATCGCAGCTTCCATGTACTTTCTTTCTGGCGGGCACGTCTTCAGAATATCGAAGTCCGGGTTTCGAAGTTTGCTGAAAAACAAATCAGCTCATTTCATTCATTAAAAAATTCTAATTTATTTTGTCAGCAATGTAACAGTTAATAAAGTATTTACTTCAATAATAATTTAAATATTTCCTGCAATATAAAACATTCATGTTTTATGAATAACCCATGTATACATTCCTTGTATTAAATCACTTAACTTTGTTTTAAATCCATGTGTTGGTTGTTTTACCTAATATGTTATTACCAGATAAATAAATCTTAAGCTAAAAGATTATATAGAAAAAAAAAGCCTTGAATGGGTATAATTACAATGCTATTGTGGCTATAAAAATTTGCTATGCCTTTCAATCTGCCGATTTCACTTGCATGTGTTTACCCTACCATCTGTAAATAAGTTATTCGTTGCTGTATGCGATAAATCAATGTAGTCCTTAAATAGGAAAATGGCGACATTGCTGAATTATAGGTCATTTCAATGAAACTCATCTCTGTGTTCTATTTCCAATCCACACACGTTTGAAAACTCTTGATCAAAACAAAGATGTACTCGAAGAAATGATTTTAAATGCAGCCTCTTTTAAATATCTGGCGCTCGGTACCACAGGTTTCGGGATGGAGTCCCGGCATTGGCATGGATGTTTGTAATGGTTCGGAATCCATCTTAAGCCTTAGGTCGTGGTCTCCGATGATCGTAGAGCGTCATGGAGCCCAATCAGACTTCTCACCCACATCATTCCCAACTGTAAAGGGGCAACTCAACCCTAGGCACAGTGATGTGGTGTCGTGTAGTAGTAATTTCAGCGAATTTTCTGATACGAGTCAAAACGCCTTCCTCGAAATGATAATTTTAACTCTGGGAACAGGAAAAGTCACATGGGGGATTATCAGGTGACTACGATGTTTAGAAGTACCACTTGAGTCTAGGATGCTTTATAGTCCATAGCAGCTCGGGAAATCATGTCTTCGATGTTTGGCTTCCAATGTTCTTTTTGGACAACATTGAACTCTTTTGAATCCAGTCGTGCTGCGACGCGTCTCAGGGATAAAATACCAATCATAATGTTATGTCCATAACATTGTGATTGGAATTTTACTCTCTGATTATGATTGGTATTTTACTGTCTTACCGACTCTCTGAAACTTATATGACGATTTTTGTTCTTCCTATTCTTGATTTTGTTGAAATTTTCGTAGGTCGCCCAGAACGAGTCAATTCGACTGGCACTTCTCGGTCTTTGAATGCTTTATACCATTTATATGTTCGTGCTTTTGATATGACCGCAGTAGGTCTGCTGGAAAATCTTTAATTATTCGTTATCATCAGTGACGCAATAGCCCCATGGTCGCTGTTACGCTACTGCCACCAAGGCCGTCTGCCTCCTGGCAGATTTCGAGACATGAGATGGCATCTTTTTACTGGGTAGGGTATCAGCCCTACGCCCAACGCTTTATGGTCATATTAGATCGGAACCCACGGTTTAAAGTGGATTTCAAACCATCCATGGCACAGTCGGGACTCGAACCTAAAACATGTGGCACCGAGTGCTAGAACGCTAGTCACTCGACCATCAAGTCCCATCTTTAACTATTAGACACACGAAATTTCGTTTGAAACGCAGAAGGCAAACGCCACTGCTATTGTAAAGATCGCAGAGCACTCAAAATGGTTGATAACCAAAATAGCTGCTTTCAGCAGACTGTGTAACAGATTGTAGCAGTATTAAAAAAAATGTATGTGGCAACCCAGTTCAAAACTAGCAACTTACAAGGGAAAAAAATTGCAGTGATCAATTTCATTCGCCTGTTTGAAATTATAAATTCCTGCTACTTTTTTATATACTGCATTCACAAATATTGCAAATAGTATTATTGATGTGAGGTTTAATGAATCGAATAAAACTGATATCGAAATCTTGAATTACAATTTATTTAATAAGATACATTCTATATTTCACTTAATAGAACTTGAGTACCATACTTTACACGCTATTTTACTTTTTTAATCGCCAACATTGAAAGTTTCAAATACTAAACGCAATTTCGAGATTCTTCTTAAAAAAAATAACCGACAATCTTCTAAAAATCAAGTTTGTAGTCGTGGTTCCACCTACGCAACCCTGTTTTCTCCTACGAACAGCAAGTTCAGAAGAAATCGTCCAGAAGAAATTCCGTCCAGAAGAAATCGTCAGTACTCTCACCCAAGTGGAAGTACAGGTAACTGGCCCTGCTGCCTCAAAGACGTTCAGTTTACAGTCTCTCAGCCCGAGAGAAGATAGAGTCAGCACCATCCTGTGCATAAATTGGCCTGCAGACTCTCATCCAGAGGAAGTATATATCCTAAACATAGGAAGTACATCTCGTGCAACCAATGCAAACCTGAATATCTTTATTTCCAGCTTAGGACTGGAAGCCTTCCACGAATTTTTAATTAGATATCTTTAAAAGTGTTACATGTCGTGTGTCAAATAGTGTTTGTAGTTAATTGTGGTGTCTACGTGTTTATAAATAAAGCTGTGTGTTCTGAAACCTGTGTCTCCATCCATTTGAGTAAACAAACGATGAACGTCACAAGTTTCTGAAATAAAAAACACTTACTTTACATCAAAGGAGTATTTCTTCATAAGCTTCTCTATACAGTAGTCCTATAGTAAAAGAAAATGGAAGAAATAGTTTTCGTTACTTTGTAATTTAAAATATAGCGACAAAAATGTAAACTATTCATTATACTTTAATTACTCCAATTAAAAAATTCTATAACATAATATTATATGTATTTTTCATCATCATCGGCGCAACATCCCCATGGTGGGCGAAGGCCGTCTGCCCACTGGCAGATTTCTAGACTGGAGCAGCACTACGCCCAACGCTCTACAGATATATTAGACTGGCACCTACGATTTAAAGTGGATTCCGAACGACTACAAACATCCATGGCACCGCCGGGAGTGGAACACGAAACCTATGGTACCGAGTGCTAGTCACTCGGCCTATATGTGATTTTACTTGGATAAAAATTTTCTCCCGCATACAGTTCCTAATTATATTTAGTCCCATTTAAGATGCATTCACACAAAAGCACTGAGGGGCGGGGCGTGAGTGTCAACCAATCACAAACCTCGGACGTGGCGTTCTGGGGCTTTTGATGGATCCTTAGAATATTCACGATGCGATTGAACTCATTCAGCCGATCGATCGGATAAAAAAATTGATTTTTCACAAAGCTGCCCGGTGCTGTGTTTGTTTTAAAGAGCATTCAACCCTTGACTGCATCAGTGTGTCTAGAATCACTTTCTCCTGCTACAAAAACTCTTAACTTTTCAGCTGCCAAAGGGATTTGTGGCTCTACATTAGAACGGTGGAGCTAAATATCCTGGCATGTCCTTACAGTGCTCATGTCCTAGATCTGCTCAAACGGCTTTAGCTAGACTAAGGACTGGCCACACTAAGAGTTTGACGTTCAATGGAGACGAGAAGAGCCTTTGTCATTGTTCGGCCATCGCGTCTCCCTCTCATCTCATCGATTGTGTGAGTGCCTCTGTGAGGCAAATGTTGAATGAGGGGAGGACAGTCTACGATCTAGTGATACAGCATGATCTACTGGACTTGGTTTAGGATTCTAAATCAAGGGGTTGAGTAACAACAACAACACAATTCGAAACGGTTGAGTCAGGAATTAGTTTAAGAATCCCGATGCTTTTATAAGAATAATTTTCCTATTTTCCAATGCATTCTTGGAATGCATGTTAAAATGAAATGTTGAGGAGGCCATTCAACTGTATCCTTAAACAATTCAACCACCAGCAAAGACAGAGGCTGCTTTATTAACCATACAAACAAGCTTTGAGGGATTGTTTGTCTCAACATTGTCATTGTTTGCCAAGAAGCTTTGTCTCGACATTAAGACTTATGAAAAGGCTGTCTCAGTTTGGTTTGGCTTATCGCTCTACGGTCATCTTGTGCACACTAGGGCTAATTAGACCGCGGTCTACAGTTTTAAAGTGGATTCCGAACTCCTCACAAATATCATGCCACCGCCAGGATTCGAACATGAAGCCTGTGGTACCAAAGGTCAGAGTTCTAGCCACAAGGCTGTCTCGGATCTACAATGAAAGGAAATCTTGAAGAAGCTGTTTTAAAAATTTGTGTTAACGAGATCTTCAGTGATTTTAAATATTAGTTAAACAATAATTGAGAATTGTTATTTTATTCATATTATTTGGAAAAGTGAACCACGCGAAAACAGATTATTGGAGTTCATGGCATTAGAAAATTTTAGATCTACTTACTCTGCGAATTACTTTATGCGTTGGATCGTGGGAAACATAGGAATATTTTTCAAAGCAATCTGAAAGAGAATCAAGAAATTCTTGTCAGCAGAAAGTAATTACAAACTTATACACTAAAAATTCAGAGACAAACGACATTTAATAGTATATATTACTTAAAGCGATGATATAAGGCTTACATATTAATTGGCAGCATCGAGTTGTATAAGTTTGAGCCCTGCAGCTGCGTATATTCTTGGTGACGACGCAGTTTTACGTTATTGATCCGCTCATTTACTATATTTGATTTTTTTTTTTTCCCTTGCGGTTTTCGCCCCTTCTTAAATAAACAAAATAACAGCTGTGGTTTTGGCGATTCTATTTGGCACAAAATTTAGACTTGGCAAAATCAGAACTCTAGAGTGCAGAATCCCCTCAAGAACTAAACAATTCAATAGAGACAGGAATGTAACAAAACTTGGTACTTACGTATTAACGCCACCGCAGCAGAAGTTGTGCTAATGCGCCAATAAAGAGCTGCTAATGCGCCAATAAAGAACTGCCAATGCGCCAAAATAGAGACTATTTTGAATCTGTGTTAAATTCTATATTGACCCATTTTCCACCGAAACCGATTGACTACTTTTTGTTTTTAAATAAAGTTTTGAATTTTGAAAGTGTTTTGATTTTAAATAAAGTATTTTATATATTTTATGATTTGTCACAAAACTTTTAAGTGTAGATTGGCGCCACTTAAAAACCGCCAAATCTGTAGCTGCGGTGGCGTTAATACGTAAGTACCCAAAACTTAATAACTCTAGAACTTTAAAAGGAAGCAATTGTTCTACGAGTAGCACTACTCAATTCAGACAGAGGAGTGATAATTAAATTAACTTTTATAAACATAATCTATTTAAAAATATATTATTTTCAATAAAACTATAGTCAATTGACACTAATTTAGACTAATCTTTCATGTTTTTAAAGTGAGTTGTTACTAGATTCGCTTGTTAATAGATCGTACTCAGCAGGAAAGGATCGTAATGTACACAAATAAATAAAATAAAGTAAGGAATGAATCTACGCTCAGAAACACACAATAGGCTGCAAGAATATCTAATTGATTGTTGGGTAAAATCGTAGAATAGGGACAGTTTAGATTTGGCATCAAAACTCTTTTCTTCAAAATGCGCCAAGTAACGGATTGTGATTGTAAGTGAATTGAATTGCAAATAGTACAAGAAATCCAGGTTACCACATATGGCGATTTATCGCCCAGCTGACTCAACAACAAAAGTTGCCAAATCCCAAACTTTTGCAATTTGGCCAATTATTGTAAAGATGCATTCTATTAATTAGAACTAAATGATTAAACAGCTAATTATTGGTAAATAAATAAATATTTTGTAGTAAATGAATATACAAGTATATAACATAATGTACATAAAAAAGGAAAGTAAAGTAAATAACGAATCTTTGCAAAGAAATACACATTATGCCTGTCAGAAAAATTATTAATCATTATTAGTTAATACTAATTAATTCCCTAATTATTACATAATTGAAGTACATGGATACAAAATTAGTACAAAAAAAAAAATTTGAATGATTCAAGCACCGAAACGATCTAGTGCGAAGTGTGCAAATGACCTATCGGGTTTCTTGGCGGTCGCCCGTTGGCCGGCACTTCCAACGGAAGAATCTCACATGGCGCAATTTAAAAAATCGCCAGATAGAAACAAACTTGTGCTAGCTTACCTGCTGAGCACAGTGTGGTGTGGCGACAATGCGTGTCTGTCAGCTTGTGCAAAACGTCATCCATGTCTTTCATACGAAACGTGGGGATGGCCGGATTCAAGGTGGACCGCTTCACATCGCACAGGTGGCTTCGTTCGAGGGACGGGTATTTCTGGGCGTAGGCCGGCAACCGGCTCAGATCCTTCGGTTTGTGGTGATAGTGTTCGTTTTCGGCCCGCTTCATTCTGAAATTTTAATATTGTTTTGCACTTGCTAACTGAACCTTCAAAATCAAATCATGTTTGTGGAAAGAAGAGATTAAACACAAGGGTTTGACTGAAATGGTTTTAATCGATAGGAATAATTAAACTGAGGACATGAGACGATGTATGCCACTCATTTTTTTATAAATAATCAATAATATATTTCGTTATGCTTTTACCAGTTGTAAACAAATTTGTATTGAGCAGAAATTTTCGAAGGAACAGTGGACTTATATCAATTTGAGATAAAATTAAGTTTGGAATAAAATTTTAATTTGAAACTTTTTAGCACTTTTAAAAACTTTTTGTGAATTCACTTTTTGCTATATAAATACTTTCACAAGATCCTAGATCCTGTATAGTGAAGCGGCTCCGTTGCTAGCGGCCGCTATCGTGAAGACTTTGACTTGATTTAACTTTGATAATTATATTTTAAATCCATGGACACGATAACAACAACATAATTAAGTTAAAACCAAAAGTATGGTTTTTGTAAAGTTTTTACCTTTATGCATAATGAAATTTACTTTCGTAAATTTAATTAAACTGTAGTGATTTTTGCTTCTTCTAAGCTCTACACCTGCTGGCACTCAGCTAAATTTTCCGACATATTCGATACTGCGCATGTTCTGACACGCACATTTCCATCCATCACCTACTATTTATATTATATGAAGAAAATATCTTTTCAGGATTCGAATAATTAAAAGGAATATTTGAATTTCTATTTCACTTTTTTTTTTTTTTAAATTATAAAAAATATTTCCAAAAATTAAAATCTCTGAGTAAACAATTCACACACAGAAAACGATTTAATTGTCTCATTAGATAGCGCTGCGAATATTTATTTACAATCATGTGCACTAAAGATCCCTAGATATCCGCATGCTATATGATTATTTCCTGCCTGTCCTTTCGTTTGAATTTTTTTTATTTATTTATTTATTTATTTTTTTTTACATAACTTATAGTGACACCAAATTTTTTTTTTTTTGAGACTTGTCGAAGAGGAAGCCCTACAGGATCAGAGAGCTCCATAAAAATTCATATGAATATTCATCGAAATTCATTCATATCATATTTAAAAAGAAGATATAAATTTCAAAGAAACTATGATTGCGAACATAGACAGTTGTGACAACGACTGTTGTTTTCCCCCTTAGATGGTTCCTCAAATAAGTACTTCCAAGTTTTGTTTTGAATTATATATATATATATATTCTTTATTTTTTACATTTATATACAATCAAGAACTTATGATCCACATGGATTGTTCGTCCAAATATTTAACAAAGCACATCCATTTTACTCCAATCAATTTTCTCAGTATACGATTTACTTGCATTAATATTATTATGACGTTTGCGCACTGACAAAAACTTCACAAAGAAGCGGCAATTACAAATTGATAAAACTTCATGTTTAATAGAACTAGCCAAATTTTTATATATTATTAATTTCAATCGTCACAATAAAAATAAGTTTCGATAAATATATAAATTGAAATTGCTTTTAAAGCTTTGAAAAATTAATTTGGCTAGAATATTTATGGAAAAAGCTAGCAGAAACAAGATGTGCGCTAAATGAACATTTTTTTTTAAAAAAATAGAAAACTATATCAAACAAGTGAGACGAAGAATAAAATTTCGAGTGGCAAAGTTTTGATATTGATTTTGTCAGCATTATCGTTTGGACTTTGAGCTGAGCGGACGTGTTTTTTCCTCTCCCTCAATTCTGTTTGTTTTCTAATGTTTCACCTCATTGGTATGTGATTTTTTCCCCTCTTATTCTGAATCTCTTTATTACCTTTCTCTATTTGATTTCTTTGGTTCTATGCTATTATTTTGTTGTATAAAATGAGTAGCTAAATTCTAGAATTCTTTTTTTTAGAACTTTTAGCTAAATTCTAGAATTTTTTTTTTTCTTCTGTATTTTACTGTGTAGGCGCAGAGTTGTTCGGGTTTTTTTAGCTACGAGCGTTTCTCACTGCCTTTACTCAATAAAGTGCATATTTATTTTCTGTTTTAGTCAGTAGTTTTTTTAAATATTTGGTTTGTTTATTTTATTCTATTATGGCTGTTGTCGAGGGAGTTTCGCTCTCCTCAAACAACACAACCATGTCTCTCTCCCCTGCTGACCAATCAACCAGTATGCTTCATTTGATTGACGTTAATACTAACCCGACAGCGTTTAACTTTATTCAAGAAATTGATCAACTTAATATTAGCATTAACAATTTTTCATCATTCATTGAGTGCGAAACCCTCAATGATCATCTGAACAACATTGAAAATTGCTTAAAAATTGAACCTCAAATACCTAATTTAGATCTTTTATACAACTTACGCTTTCTAATATTACCAATAAAAACTTAAGGAAGCAAATGAGTCTCATCTTGTTGAAACTCAATGATTCAAACAACTCGGTAACTATTCCTACTAAAAGAAAAAGGTCACACAAAAGGAAAGAAAAAATTTAGCTAAACGGCCTAATACCAGTGATCCCACTGTTATCAAGTTATCTTCCAAATTTGCTTACCTTAACCCCGATGAAAGTCTTGGTCCTAGTGATGCAGACAACATACCTCCTGCTAAAATTGAAGACATTTCAAAAATGTTGATAAATTACATCTGGACGAAAACAGTATGGACACAGATCTCACTAATGGCCAGAATATTGCTTCTTCTTGTCCTGCACCCCATACTACTAAATATGTTCCTCCAATTATAATAGACAACATACAAAATTCTACTGAAATTCTTAAGAGCTTCAACCAGATTACAAATTCAAAGATTGAAGGACGCCTTTCTGGAGGCAAATTAAAAGTTTTTCCAACCACACCTGATGACTACAGATCCATACGGAAGCAAATTGATCACCTGAAACTTAAAAGTCATACATTTGAATTGCCCCAAGAAAAACAACTTAAAGTTGTAATTCGCGGACTGCCTTCAGATCTCCCAATTGATGTCATCATGCAGGAACTCCAAATTCTCAACTTTCATCCTGAATTCATCACTCCACTTCGTAATCGTGCTGGTACCGGCAATCTACCTCTGTACCTAATAGTTCTACCAAAAATGAACAAAACAAAAGAATTTTCGACCTATCCACCTTATATTACTTTAGGGTCAAAGTTGAACCACTCAGAAGAAAATCAGGACAAAGCCAATGCTATAAATGTCAAGAATTCTATCATCATAGCAAATTCTGTACAAGAGACCCTCGATGTCTCAAATGTGCTGGACCTCATGCCACCAAAGAATGCACCAAAAGGCCAGATGAAGCTCCCAAATGCGCCCTTTGCTCTGGAGAGCATACTGCAAATTTCTCAGGTTGTCCTAAAAACCCTGCTAATTTCACTCCTGCTCCTCCCCCGAAGGTCAACGCTTGGACGGAGAGACTTAAAAAACAAGCACAACAAATGAAGCCTGGGAACTCCAACCAATTGTCTCTTCCCGCTCATCAGAAGGCTTCTCCAACTCTTCCTCCTTCTTCAGATGACTTTCCAACTCTTCCTACCCAGACCTCTCACCATACTACTTCTTCCAATACTCTGCAGGCTTCCACGGAAACGCCTCCAATTCCACTCATTCTGCAACAATTAGTTGGGGTACTTTCCAATCTTTCTGTTTTAATAAATGCTCTTCAAAATCAACCAGTCAATAACATTCAATAGATCGACCAATAATTCTATCTTATGCGTGACATGGAACTCTAACAGTCTTAAAGGAAAAATTAATGAATTACAAAATTTTATTTCTGAAAATAAACCTCATGTAATTGCTCTCCAAGAAACACATCTTCGACCAGGCGATTCCTTCAAAATTCCAAATTATATCATATATCGCTCCGATCGTCTTACCCACAGAGGAGGAGGCACGGCTATCTGCATTCATAAAAATATTAATCATCATCAAATTCATTTTACTACAACCAGCTTTGAAAACTCTGCTATCGTTATTAATCTCAAGAATAACCTAAAAATTACTGTTGCTAGCATTTATCGCCCTCCAATTGGTAGATTCCTCACACAAGAACTTGATACAATAGCGAACTCCAATCAACAAGTACTTCTACTTGGTGACTTCAATTCCAAGCATCCTGCATGGAATAATGGACGCAGCAACATAAATGGTTCTATTCTCTTCGATTGGACAAATCTTAATGCATTCAATGTTATTGCTCCTAATGATCCCACATATTTCTGCCTTCACAGTCCTTGCAATAGTACTCTTGACATCGCACTTCTTAAAAATTTAAACGCCGGGCCTGCTTCTTCTATCAACGATCTTTCCAGTGATCATAACCCTGTGATAGTTGAAGTATCTCATAATTCATTTACGCCCTTCCTCAATAGCATAATCACAACTACCAATTGGAATATTTTTACTAAAATTCTCTCTCAAAGCATTCCTGGTAATCCAGTCATCTCCAATTTTCAAGATATTGACAAAATAATTGATAAATTTAACTATGCTGTTACTTCTGCTATCAACCTTGCTAGCAAATCTAAAGAACTCAGTACACCACACCAAAAACTTCCTACTGAAATCACCTCTAAAATTGTGGAAAAAACAGAATTCGTAAATTATGGCAAGATACCAGGTTTCCTCCGTTCAAGCAATCCATCAACAAGCTTCAAAAGAAATAAAGCAAATGATTCACAAATTAAAAAATGACAGATGGAATGAATTTTTATTAGGCCTAAATCCAGAAGATAATTCACTCTTCAAAATTAACAAACATTTTACCAAAAATATCCCAAAATTCCTCCACTGGTTGGATCCACAGGTCTTATATTCTCATCTTCTGATAAAGCGAACTTTTTGCTGAAAACCTTGAACTCTCCTTTCAAGAAAACACTGAACCTTGCGATTACTCTCAAATTGAGCATGTTGAAGATGCAGTAACTTCCTTTCTAGCTGATCATCAAAATTATCATAACAATATTTTTTTTCACCATCTGACATAGTTAACTTAATCAAGAATCTCAACATTCGGAAATCTTCTGGACCTGACAACATTCCAAATAATGTGTCTCCCCCTTAATGCCATTACTCATCTTGCAAAAATCTACAACAGCTGTACTAAATATCACTACTTCCCTCCTATCTGGAAAAAAAGCAAATATCATCATGTTCCCTAAACCTGGCCAAGATAGGAAATTTCCTCAAAATTATCGGCCCATCAGTCTCCTTAGCTGTGTAGGAAAACTTTACGAAAAACTCTGAGTGAGACATATTACTTCTTTTTGCGATAAAAATTCCATAATTCCAGCAGAACAATTTGAATTCCGTCAACATCACTCAACTTGTCATCAACTTCTACGTGTCACCAATATCATCACTGAAGGATATAACTATAAATTTTTTACAGGAGGTGTCTTTCTAGATGTAAAAAAAGCTTTCGATCGACTGTGGCACAATGGACTGATCTACAAAATGATCAAACTTCAATTTCCAACTTGGATCACACTTATCATTACAAATTATCTTAAAAATAGAACCTTTCAAGTTCGACTTCATAATGAATTCTCCAAAATCGGTCGTATTTGTGCTGGTACACCTCAAGGAAGCGTGCTAAGTCCTATTCTCTACAATATCTTTACCTATGACTTTCCTCAGTGCACTAACATTTCCACTTGCTTATTTGCTGACGATTCTGCTGCTCTTGCCCAAGGTGCTTCCATTCTTTATATCATCAATACTCTTCAAAATTTTCTGAATATCCTAGAGGATTGGCTAACTAAATGGCGCATCGCAATTAATGTCTCTAAATCTCAAGCTATCATTTTCCGAAAAGGACACGCCAGAAAACCATATATTAATCTCTCCCTTTTTGATCAGGAAATTGAATGGGCGACTAATATTAAATATCTCGGCTTAATTATAGACAATAACTTACGTTTCGAGCTCATATTCAAAAAATCAAAGAAAAATGTTGGAAAAATTTTATCTCCCTCTACCACTCACCTCAATTCTCACTACCACTCTCCCTCTACCACTCATCCCTCTATCCCTCTACCACTCATTTTATCTCCTCAATTTTATCTCCCTCTACCACTTATCTCCCTCTACCACTACTACTACCAATAAATTTTCTAAATTAACATTGTCAAACAAACTTCTTCTCTACAAACAAGTTCGCAGGCCTATCCTTACCTATGCTGCCCCAATCTGGGGTCCAGCTGCACAATCTAACAAGAAATCTGTACAAATTATTCAAAACAAACTTCTTCGTATCATCACTGGAGCACCCTGGTTTGTCCGCAACTCCACAATTCATCAAGATTTAAAAATTGACTCTATTGACAACTATATTACTAAACTTTCTAGAAATTTCTTCAATACCATTGCTACTCACGAAAATCCTCTCATCAAGGCACAAACTATATTTACGCAATTGAATGGAAAATACAAGTATCCTTTCTCTACTTCTAAATGGAATCGAAGCCTCAAACCACCATAATTTCCTACTCACTTATCGCTTTTTAGATATTTTACTTCAACGCATATTTACTGATCATAAATTTCTTGTTACGTTTCCATACCGATGATTTACATTTTTCTTACTTTCTTCTTTTTTTTTCTCATCATCGTACGATTACTATTATCTATTTATCACGACTTTTCTTTCCTACTGCCTTCACATACCATTGAGTAGATGAACGCTTCGCGTTCAGGCACTCGACGTCTTTATTCAACAATGATGATGATATTGATTTTGTTTTGGTTTGAGACACGTCGTTTGAGTATCTGAAAAATTGAAACATTTCAAGAAAACAAGGAAAAATATATTAGCTTGAATAAATGAAAAATTTAATCAATATAAACATATAATATTTTACACTTCTAAAACACCAAGCTGAATCATCTGTTGTGCCACAAAATAATTTTTTTAAATATAGATTTCAAATATTCCAATAAGAATACATGAAAACAGTGCTAAATAATAAAAGCCTATTTCTGAATTTCCGAATCATTGTTAAAGACATTCTTAAGAAATGAAAGAATTATGTACTTTTGTTGTAGTGTGTCACCAGTTCACCAAATAGAAATGACCATTATGAAAATGATTTTGCGTTTCAACAGCTAAAAAGCAATGCGAATCTTCATTTAGTGAAAATAATCACTTTCTTTGTAATTATGTGTATCTGAATGCATGTTTTAAGTTATATTATGAAAATTATTTAATACTTAAGTCTTGACACTTCGATAGCAACACTGAATCAAATGAAGTGAATCGATTGAAGTTATATTTTCTGTCAAATGTTGGCTTATGTTTGTTGACATGTGTTGAAGCAAAAAATTATTTTACTTGTTGACATTATTTATTTAAATGTATCGTTTTCGCAACATGATGTCTATTACTCGTTATCGTTTGTATCTTTTTTTACTCATTGCCGCTGTGCTGGCTCCTTTTTATATTGCTTTGTCGCGATTTCAAGGTATTTTATGTTTTAATTACTTTAAAAAAATTATTCAATATTAGTTATAGTTATTATACTTAATTCAGTATTTTTTATCAACTTACAATTTTAATTTTATCATTGGTTAAGTGTATAAACTCACGGAATCTTATATTAAGAATGAACGACACATATGTTTATTTCATTTTGCAAATCATTTTTTGCAGTATAACTTAAGATTTTGAAAAATATTAAAAAGAAATTTATTTCTAATTATTTTATTTTATTTTAACTGTACATGATTTATTTTTATTTTTACTTTGCATGCATTTTTAAACAAGCCTTCATTCTTGAAAGTTATAGCCATGATTTGTAGTTTAATTTTAGGTATGATTATATATATATATATATATATTTTAATTTATATATATATAAAAATATGGAAAAAAATATAGAATTATGTTGTAAATATATATATATTTTTTTAACCCTAGAAGAGTTAAGTAATGATGTCAAAGAAGAGAAAACTGATGTGAGTACTTTATTTACTAGTTCTTTTTTTATGTCTTTAATCTTTCTATACTATTTGAAAGCATATACTTTGCCAAATAATTATGTTTTCACTTATTTTATGGGGTTTAATATGTTCTTTTTTATTTAGTTTTATAAAGCTGAAATCGAACAAAAAAGAAGAAAACAACTTATCGATAAAACATGCCAATTTTTAAAGATCAATCAGACTATAGAAGATATCTCTCCTTCTTATCTAGACCATTTCATAGTGGATGATACTCACAAATTAATATACTGCTTTGTGCCAAAGGTAACTTGGGACTTATATATTAATTTCGAGATTTTTTTAAATATAACATCTCATTATGTTGTTCTAATGCAGCTGGCAATACAGAGACAGTTAATCTTTATGCCATAAGCAAGGGCTGCTCTGCTGTTATGCATTCAGAACCACCCAGGGGGCACGTGTAGCTTGAAGACATACTAGGAGCATGAGTAACACTACCCCCACAATGCTCTATGATCCTATTAGACCAGGACCTGCAGTTTTAAAGTGGATTCTGAACCACTACAAACAGCTGGGACTTGACCTATAACCTGTGATACCAAGCGCCAGATTGCTAGCTATTCAGCCATCAGGCCCCGACATCTCATTATAAGATGCCTAAAATATGCATTAATGTACAAATCTTTCATATCATTGAGGAATACTTTAAAACAGGATTTATAAATTAACAGAATGTTATGTAAATCTACAAGATGTTAATGTTTAGAATTAATTAATTTTAAATTGAAGATTTTATATTGATTTATATATAATAGGCTTAATTTTGTGACAGAATTATTTCGGATAGATCACATTTTGTAGCATAACTTAAGCTTTTTAGCTGAAGGAATATTTTATATTTTTCAAAATTTTTATCTTACATTATTAGAATAAATATATACTGAGGTTGCTTTAAAATTTCTTTTTAAATTCAAAAAATTAGTAAAACTATAAATCCACATTTTTTTTTTTTCCAGGTTGCATGTACAAATTGGAAACGAGTCCTTTTATCCCTTCAAAATTCGGAAACCAAAGATCCTTTATCTATTGCTGGTAATGAAACTCACCAAGCAAATGTTTTTAAAACTCTTAATCAATTTACACCTGAAGAAATCAAAACAAAACTGAAAAGTTACTGGAAATTTGTCTTTGCTCGACATCCGTACGAACGCATTCTTTCTGCATACAGAAATAAATTTGAAGAAAGCTATGTTGATTATTTCAGAAAACGTTTTGGCACAGAAATCATTAAAAAATTTCGTACCAGTCCATCTAAAGAGTCTTTAGAAAAAGGCCATGATGTTAAATTTATAGAATTCATTAATTACATTGCAAGCCTGAAAGTCAACGATTGGAAAAAGCAATTCAATGAGCACTGGAGGCCCGTATTTGATTTGTGTTTTCCGTGCCATATTGATTATGATTTTATTGGAAAATATGAAACTTTAGAAGCCGATGCCAATTACATACTTGAGAAAACTGGAGTTTCAAAGTACGTTAAATTTCCAGAAAGGACACAAAGTTATAAAAAACAACCCACAAGAGATGTCATGCAGACTTATTATCGAAATTTGTCAACAGACATGCATCGAAAACTCTTTGAAATTTACAAAGAGGATTTTACACTTTTTGAATATGAATTGATGTATTTATGATTGATATATGTAGCAAATTTTTATAATTCTGAGAGGCTTTACTGCTTTTAAAATGTGCCTTGCTTGTTTTTGTTTTATTTCAAGTATTGACATATTGAGTGCAATACAATTCTGGATGACAATCTCATTATATATTTTATTTATAATTTAACTTTTGAATAGATATTAGATTATTTTTCAAGCATAGTTTAATATTTATATTTTTATAAACTTATTTCAATTTAGTTGAATTACTAAATTATAAAATAGTTGGTGTCCTACTTATAATTCTATACTTTGTTGCATTTTATGTTACTAAACGATTAAAAATATCATTATAGTAAATACCATCAAAAAATCATCATGAACTTTTGAATTTCCCTATTCGCTGATTACTTAATATATTTTTATTAATATGATCCATTTTTAACCTTATATATCTTTATTGAACATAAGAATATTTGTATAAAAATTACATGATTTCACTGTTCTTGTACAGTTATTTCATTTTTACTATGTTATCTATTAAAATACAAATTATTTAAAAAAAAAAAAATTCTTTTTTTATTATATTCCTTGTTATATTTTATGTGTAAAAATCATGTCATATTAAATGAAAAATAGTTTCTTTTTTAATTAAAGCTTCATAAATTTTGTGCTAATTACTATCATACTTTTGAATCTCAATTCATTGATAGAATGTACAGATTAATTTTTTTTTCTTTCCATTTAAAATGTTTGCTGTTGATTGAAATTATTTTAGATGTGAACTGTATTTAAATCAATCATATTTTCATGGTTCTCTTTCAACTTCCATAGTGTACTTTATTAGCATTGATTTCATATTCATTTCATTATCAATTTTAATTATGATTAATTAAATGTAACATAGATAAATCATTCCAGAATTTAGCCTGCAAAACTTAAGAGCTATTTACATTTTAAGTAATTGGCATTAAAAAATGATAATGATTTTTATCGTAATAATCATTTAATACAATTATTGAAAAAAATGTATTTAATTCTAAATATAATTCAATAATATTTTAACTGAGTAACTTGCTACTGAGCAAAAATATCCTCCAGAAATCTTTATAGAATAAAAGGAAAGATGTTTATGTAACATTGGACCATATTGCTGCTATTGTAATTTATCAAATAAAATTTAAATGGTCACATTTTTGGTTATATAATGAAAGTAAAGCATCAAATAGATTTAAAAATTTAAGACATCTCTTTTTGTTCCATTATGGCAAGAAGTGAATTCTCCAGATTGGTCCTTGAAAGTCTGCAAATCTATGATAATCAATTAAGTGGAGTCATTTATTTGATGTCTATTGATTTAGTCTATTTTAGTGGATCAATGTTAATCTTTATGGAAAGAAAAAGGAATTTTTTTTTTTCTGCTATAACTAAAATCTTTCTATCATCACATCTTGCTCATTGTATTTATTATTTTTTTCTTTTAGTTGGTTTTTATTAATTTTACTATAACATAAATATTTCTATATGTAGTACCTCCTTTTAACTCAATTTTTAGAAATATAAAGTTCATATTTGAATTTTACAAGTACTACTTAATTTGATATATTTTATTGTAAAATTTTCTTTCCTTTTATAATACTTATGTGTTACATTTAACATGCTATTTTTGTATGTATTGTTTTAAATACATCACAATGTATATAATTATTGAACTTTTGATACATAAAAGTTATAGAATCTCTAATTTATTCCAAGTGTCAAATGTTTTATTTTTGATGAAGTGTATATAAGATGATTTTTTTTTCTACTGTATTTTTATTACAAATATTCTAAAAAAATAAAATGCCTTTTTTTTTTTTTTAATGGGCATGTTGTTTTATTTTAAATCTTTACCACATGATAAAAGAAAAAAAAAAAGTGCATTATACATTAGCCAAATAGCTACCTTGTACTTATGTGTTGATGAGATGAGCAAAACTTCTAGCAAATGTAATATTGTCATGGTAATATTACTAAGATTGTTAAATGATTGTAATAAATAACTAGTTGTTAAAATCTTATTTTTCATACCTGTAAAAAAAAGCATGATTATTGCCAACTTATTAAAAATATTTTAAAATCTGGATGATTTGTTAAGCACAATGATCATTAGAAAGAGTGTTAAAATTAAATTATCATAAAAGAAAGGAAATAACAATAACTTAGTAATAAACCTTTTAGTAATAATTATTTTGATTTAGCAATATTCTTTAATATAGCACCGACAGAGTCTCTGCTTTCATATAATTTCAGAAATTTGTTGTTCTTGACCCCCAGATAATGACACAATGTTGCATTCATTTTGACCCAGTGTTTGTTTTCTGGAGGGTTACACATCACATTTGTTTACAATTCTTACCGATTTTTTGAAGAAAAGAACCTAATCTTGGAAGCAACATGATGCCAGATACTTTTTTAACGAGTTAACAGTCATGTATTTTTTCTTGGCTTAGAATAGCTAGTCAAAATTTAACTACCATTATAAAATATAATAAAGATATATTTCTAAATAAATATGCATAGACTGGGTTTCTAAACAGAAAATGACTAATGAAGTTCTTGTAAGTATTAAAACTCATTGCAAACTTAAAATCCCCAGCAAATTTCTAAAAGTGTCTTTAGTTATTTTAAAATTTTTGACAACATATGTAATAATGAATCTCATTTGTAAAATTAGAACCTGAAAATGCACTTGTTAATGTATTTTAACATGAAAAAATACAAACTCATTAATATTGAAACAAAACACTAATTAATAATACTTATATAGTCTGATAGTGTGGAAAATTGGCAAGTAGCTAAGTCCGAAGGTTCCAAATAGAGCGACATAGTTATTTTAATTATTAATTATTTTTGAGTTTTAATTACAATACAAATTAATTTGTTAACCAATAAAAAAAAAAAAAAATAACTATTATACTTTTCTTGTAGAGCAACTTTGCACCACCTCTATTTGACTAACATCCCTAACTAGTAATCAATTTGTCCATTTCAATGGTAACATCAGATATTTACCATTCCGTACAATCAGAAGTCAAACTATAGATAGAACATTATTGTATTTTTTAATCTATGATTATGGAGATGAATATGTGGAGCTATGAGGACAATTTCATAGATTTACCAGTGATGAACCATTTTTACCATTCAATAATATCAACATAAATCACCACAATAAATAATGACCATTATATTAAGCAATTTTTTTTTTTTAAAGATATGATTGTTTATCTATGTATATTTTATGTATTAAATTTTACAAACTCTATACTTCAAATTTTCCAAAATACTTGTGTTAATAATACATCAATTTGTGCAAAGAAATAGGACATTTTGGAACATGAATACAAAGACATAAAATAATCTCAGAATTTAAAATATTGCTATTAATTGCTAAGAAATAATCAAACTAATCAGTTTTTCATTTTTTAAATTTAAAACAAAATATGTTAAAAATTACTTTTGGGGGTTAATAATTCTTTACAAATTGTACAATTAAAAATTCATGTTTCATTTTTTTTTAATGTGTGCCTCATAGAAAGAAATAAATAAAAAAGAATGAATAAATACAATTTGTTTATTTACAAGTCTTGAAATATCAAAGTTGGACAATTTTAATAGATTACCTTTTAAAGTGGTTTATGCTTTCTTTTGCAGTCAATAAGAAATAAACAATAGGTGAATAGAAATTTTCTTCAAAGACATAGTTTAAGATATCAAATTTGAATTTTAAGTAGAAAATTATTGAAAAAATAAATATTACCATGCTTTAAAAACTTTGGTGAGTGTATAAGCAAATACAAGAGTATAAAAATTAGTGTTGGTATTTGTTTTCAGTCCTGTGGATAAAGTGTTCTCAACCAAGGTCTAGGAATATATTGAGCACCATCGAAACCCTCAAAATGTCCATCAATTAATGGATGTATAATCTGAAATAAAGTCAAAATTTGTTTAAATTAGAAAAGAACAGAGAAATTGGATCAAAATGTGCTTTATACAAAAGAGTAACAGTTATCTACTTAGTATAATGATAATGGTAAATTTTAGGCTTTAATAATTTTATTAAACATAATAGAAGTAAAACCAATTAATTATTTAAATATCTTAATATTTGTTGAAAATATTTTTCTTAGGGATGAAAGTTATAAAATAAGTGATAAAAAAGTTAATATTAAAAAGAGATTAAAAATCAGTTTGTAACCTTTACTAAGCCAAATGTATCAAAAGAAAACATTTTAAATTCAAAGCAAATAAATGTACAATTAATTTTAGTTTAAAGAAAATTTATTTCTACAACAATATAAATAATTTTATTTGCTACAACATTTTCAATTTTTGGCTATATCGTGCATTCAGATAAAGTAATTAGGAAATACATGGTAGGAAAATAAATCAATTCAAATTTAAGTAAAAAAAAAAAATAACTTACTTGAATTTATCAGTTCTATATTCACTTGAGGTACATATGTCAATTGAGGGGTCAATCTATCTCTCGTATCCACCAATATAGAG
Organism: Caerostris extrusa; assembly: GCA_021605095.1. Classification (NCBI taxonomy): domain Eukaryota; kingdom Metazoa; phylum Arthropoda; class Arachnida; order Araneae; family Araneidae; genus Caerostris; species Caerostris extrusa. Next base: position 111,306 of record BPLR01001420.1, read on the forward strand.
TAATTAGGCATATTCCTCCATTCCTGAAAACAAAAGAATGCCATTGATTTTTTTAATAATAAATAAGATATAAAATAAAAATATAAAGAGAGAAATTACTTTGTTATATGATCCATGCATCTGATCCAACCATTCTGAGGAGCCTGAAAAGTATATAAAAGTTTATATAATTTTTATGGAAATATACATGAATTAAAAATGCCATATATAAAATAATTTTTTTCCTGTAAAACATTATACAATAAATAAAAAAAAAAATTATTTCTTGGTATGGATTATAGCGACTGGGGAAAAAATTTGATTCTCCTCTTCGGAATAGTAATAAAATTCCTAAAATTGTGACACTATAAATGCTTTTCACCTAAAGCAAATAGAAGCAACTTTTGTACTGATTATTGATTTTCATACCAATCAAGGTTGTTGAATTTTTTTAAAATTGTTTCATATAGGGTTGATTAATACAAAACTTGAAGGTTTTTTTACAGTTTTTTTCTAATTAATTCTTAAATTCTCAAATAGAAATTGTTGTTCTTCTAACCATTGTTGTATTTATAATATAAATTGGATAAATATTTTTTTTTGTTGTTGTTTTTACAGTATTTTCATTTTTGCTATATGTATATATATTTGCTGCAATATTTTTTTAGCGTCGGTATGGATCCACCATGCATTCCCACAACAAACTATATATTGGACAGAGAAGAATTTTTTTCTTTCAAGCACGTTTTGACCCTTGCGTTAGACTTTGGTACAGAGGATTGGCAAGAGGCAGAAAAAGTAAGGTGAACAGTTATGTAAGACCTGGGCCTGGCAGTTAAGTGGGGGCTGAGGGCCTGGCAGCACGGAGAGTACAAAGAACCTTAAACGAATTTGCTTTAAGATGATTTTGTAAATATTTACCATGGCTTTTTTTTTTTTTTTGTGTTGTATGTTGTTGTGCAGTGCTGTCTTTTCAATTTTAAATAAATTTGACAGCTAAAGATTTTGTGTTATTATTTAAAGTAGCAATTCAGTTTCTACCAAGAAAAACACTGAATCAAGACCACACATATATATCAAGTCTTAATCTGTACTGTGTCAAGACTCAATTAAAATAAAAGGTCTTCATTCAGAATATATATATGATGATGATGACTCTTTTATAACAAATAAATTTTTAAAAATAATCAAAACATTAATTCAATATGGATTTAAAGAATTTTATTAAGGAAAATGCAATTACTCAAAATCTGATCTTTTTTTTTTTTTTAATTTTCCAAAAGAAAAAATATTCTTTACTTTTTAACCATGCTTGCTTTCATCTTTAGAGTAATTAATGATGGTTTTTTGTTTATTAGGATCTTTTCATTAAATTTAGCATAGCTAGATATTTTATGAAAAGCAAAAATCTAATTTTAAAATAAAAACTTCATGAATAGTTGTATTGCAACTTCTATTAGTATCATTATTACTTTTTTTATGTGATATAATTTTTTATTTCCATATATGAAATACATGCCATACAAAAATTAGAGAAAATTTTTTTGCCACATTTTCATAACTAACAATACACTTATTAACATGACAAGATTAAAACAAAGTTACCTTTGCTATTTCATCCCAGCCAATAATCACACCTCTATATTTTGATTGCTTATGTACAACGACTTGTCCAATCCGAAAAATAAGGTGAGGAGGACGAGTATGTCTATGATCAGATGAGACTAAGAGAAAAATATTAAAAATTAACTCTAAATAAACTGAACATTTTTATAATTTACTTTTCATAAATAAAAATATTTATGAACATACATTGTATTATTTACTTTGTGAAGTTTCTTTAATAATTAAATTATATTGTTCATTGATTTATTCTTCTAATTTAAACAACAGAAACATCAAATCCATCATACAACTACTAAAAATCACATTAAAAGCTTATGTAAAAAGAAAACTGTCCCATTCCCAGATGCGTTTATATCCCCCATCACAGCTTTTGAAAATCAATGAATTTTATATAACTCAACCCAAAATCTGATAATTTAAGTACAAGTGCCAAAGAAACTGGATCAATCATCATCATTATTTTATTTTGTAATTATATTCAACATATCCAAGTGCTTACATGAATAATTTAAATCTAGGGCATTTCAGATGAATCGAAGGTTCTTTTGAGATTATACGTCTTTGATGTTCACAATTCATTTCACTTTTTAGTGTAAATCATAGAAGGATAGTAAATTATGGAATTCTTTCTAAAATTTAACACAATTTTTTCGTATTCCGCCATCAATAACATGATGCTGCTATTATATTTATATTAATCTACGTAGTTTTAAAAGTAAAATATAGCTGGTAAAAATTTATTTTTTTATGATCTAAAGACTAATTTCCAATATTCTTTCATTAGAAACATATTTATATCTGCCATTTAAATGTTTTTGTTTTATCATTAGAAAAAGTATAATCTTCTTTTTAAAAATTAACTTTTTTGCTATTATTAAATATTTTTTAATGTGCATATATTTTTGTAGAATTATTCATAATTGCAGCAGTCAGAACAAAACATTTTATCATAATATAAAAACGGAATAACAATAGACATCAGAATAACAACATTCACAATGGACTGGGGGTTTTTTAGAAGAAAAGCTATTTGCAGAATAAATATTTGAGAGTAAACAGGGAGAGTTTTTTATAAAGTGTAATTTCTTTTGACCTTAGCTGAAAAGGATACTGCATAGACTTTTAATTGTGAATGAAGTCTTGTTTCCCAGTTTGCTGAGACTTTTAACTCCTCTATAGTATATTGCATATAGACAACTTAGGTTGTCCTCAAGTATAGAAGTGCTTTTTAATGTTGCACAAAAACAATTTTTCTCAGATGTAGAGAACATTTGAGATAAATTTGACAATTAATAAATTAGGAGAATTAAAATATACATATATATATGTTTTTGGACAATTTATAATACAGCACAAAGCATTTATAAAAGTTTGAATTAGTTTAAGCAAAATAGTATGAATATAAAAATCCAGTAAGTAGTGTCTGGATAAGATATACCTAATGCACACTGTGGGGATTCTTTGATATTGACCCCTTTCTCCCCTTCGCCAAACCCAAGTTTTGCGCCAAATTAGCAATGGTCCTTCAATTCCAGTAACATGTACAGCAAAGCTTTTTATACTATCACCCGTTCGGTTTTTGACGAGTTGTCTGATTTATGATTCATCTCATTTTAAATGTGCTTGTCCAATGTACTAGATGACTGTATGCTTGTCTTGTGGATTATCAGATTATTTTTTTTTGATTATTGTTATTATAACCAGAGTAGAAAAGTAAGTTTGTGTTAATTATCTATATAATTTATGTAAATTATTAATATTATATTTAATAAGAATATGCATATTTGTGTATTTAGATTAAATTTATTCTTTCAGAATAAATTCATACTATCAAGAATTATACATTTTAACATGTATTTAATTATTAAAAATAAAGTCGAATGAATCATTATTTATATATATATTTTTACTGTGTCATGAATGTTTTAAACCTACTTTCACTTTATTAAACCTAGAATTTGAGTATTTCATTACAGTGCTTATCTTGTAAAAGAATAGGGTTTATGGTGGTGTCCCCCATAAATTTGTAGTATTAGAATTTAAAAATAGTGAATTATTTAAAATTATTAGTGAAAAGGTTAGTTCTACTAGTGTAAACAAAGTAAAAAAATGGGAGATTCATGAGAGTGTGCCCCTAAATTAGTAATAAATGAATTTAAATATTAAAAATAACAAAATTCTCATTTAAAAACTTTTAAACTATCAGCATTTTCAGATTAAATACAAACAATTAATAGAAGAAGAAATACAAGTACGAGGTAAGTTTTATTATTTATTTTCAACCCTCATAATGGAGTGTTTCTCCCCTTCCTATACTACAGTTTCTAGTAATGAAAAGGGGAGAAAATAGTGAGAGCAGCAAATTTTAAAACCACATGAAATAAGGCAGGAGAAGGAGAAAGAATACGATAATAAAAATGCCTAAAAATTGACAGAAAATAATTACCTAGCAAAAAGGATAATTTAATATCAGCATCTGTCCCTCACTCTCTGGCATGCTTTTGTATGGGCCTGAATGCCGAGTGACTAGCATTCTGGCTCAATGCCATGAGTTCGAGTTCGGCGGTGTCATGGATGTTTGTAGTGGATTGGAATTCACTTTAAACAGTAGGTCCAGGTCTAATATGATCGTAGAGCATTGTGGGGGTAGTGTTACTTACACCCGTAGCATATCTTCATGCTATATGTACCTCCTCGGCAGTGCTAAATGAGTAATAGTATTCATCAATGAAGTCTATTTTGGCCTGCTCACAGGAACATACCAACATGAGCCAGTCCTCGACGCAATTTAAAAAAAAAAGCATGCTTTTTGCCAGTTAAGATCTTTTATTAAAATGAACAATGAGTTAAACACTTATACTATTATCAACAATTATAGATTCGATTTTTGTCTGTTTTATTTAGAGTTTGAAGATAATTAGGCCTAATGTTTTTTTATCATTGAATAATAGTTTTAAATTATCACATTTAAAAATTTTATGAGGAATATAAATACTAATAAAAATATAAACTCACAGCTGAAATGTCCATGTTTATGCTTGTAATGCATTACTTCTAAAGCAGGAGATTCCCCTTCATCTGGGTCTGGCTCTGTTGGATTTATTAAAAATAAGTAACCGGCCAACTTTTTCAAAAAATTCAAGCTTAAGTAATCATCTTGAAATTTAGTTAGACCATTCAAGAATCTGAAACAAATGTTAACATTAAGAATTTTCATTATAAAATTACTCAGTTTCAAATACTACAATTTTACATACATTAATTTAAAGTAAAACCTGATTAATTAAATATATTACTTTGAAGTTTTGAAATCTTATTAATATCTACCACAATATTTTTTATTATGTTTAATAATTATAACATTAATTCATACATGTTATTGTAGATGTAACAATCAACCTCATCATCACATATAATATTAGAACAATGTTATACAGCTCAAAGCGTTTAGTTAAGAATATTATTAAATAATTAATTGGAACAATAAAAACAGCCTGGTTCAATATACACATTTTAATTAATATCTTATTCTGAATAAGAATTATCTTATCTTATAATATTGATATAAATGTTTAATATTACATTAAGCTACAAATGAAATGGAAATGTATTATATTTTATTTTAGAGTTTCACCTATATTGGTTTTGTAAAGCATTTACTTTAAGAAGTAATTCGCTAAAGAAACTGCAGTTTATATCATACCTTCTGTTAATTTACTATAGTGTATTTAAAGAATTAAATAGAACGAACTCTGAATTAAAAGGAATTTCCTTACTACTGTAATTATCATCAATTAAAGAGATAAAAAATTATTTTCTAATGCTACTTACAGTTGCTTATAATATTACCAATAATGAATTCCGTAGCCATAACAACGAAATTTGATTTCTAATATCTATTCCATTTATGTATAATTATCACGGCGAGGCTTTTAAAAGAAATGGCAAACACTATTAATTTAATAAAATAGTATTCATATAAAAAGCCCATCCACCAAATCTCAGGATCTCCTGAAATATTACTTGGTCTTAATTTTTATAATCTGTTATTATTTTATAAAAACATCTTATATGAATTGGTATTTTAAAATCAAAGTTTAATATAAATAAAAGAAATTTAAATAATTTTTGTGTCCCAATTTGTAATAAAATATTTATAATTAAACAAAGAAAAAAATTTAATATTCGACACACTAACTTGTGCAAAGCATATAATCTGTTAGATTCGGTGCTACCATAATGCTGAACTAAAACAATTTGTAAGGGTACACATGCAATCAAAGTAATTGCAATTAAAACATCAGGTAATGTTAACGTCATCTAAATTTTTAGAAATTATTGAATCCTAAGCATAACTAATCATAAGAAATTACAAAATAAATTATTTTTTATTAATTCAAGAAAAAAAACTGCATCAATAGCAAACCAAGTATACATTCATAACATAACACACGTCATTTTATCCTTTACTGTTTTGTTTTGGTAGAAACAATAGAGATTAAGTAGAGAGTACAAACATTGAAAATTATAAAAAGAAATCAAGTGTAAAAAGCTTACATTGATTCACACCGAGATAATTAAGTGACATATTTCAGAAGAGGATATATGTAAACATACATACTATATAAAATATTTCTTTTCAATTATTCAAAAATGAACTAATATCTTTGTTTTTTATATCAAATGAATATTATGCAAAAAAATGTTGACAATATCAGCGACAGAAGAATAACACTGTAACCGTACAAAAAAAATCAAGCATGTATTGTTATGCAATAATCATTTAACTTTGTGGGTTTCACATTTGCGACTGTCGTATTGGTGTGTTATCTTAAAACATTCGAAAGAAATAAATATGCCTGATGAAAAACAAGAACCGAAAAAGTTAAAGCCTTGTTGTGCTTGCCCCGAAACAAGAAAAGTTCGAGATGCTTGGTTAGTTTTATTTATTTATTATTATTATATATCTATATATATTTCATGAAAAGATTTCAGTTTTTTTTTTCTTTCTTTTCTTATTGAAATGTTTCTTCTTGAGCATTGCAAACCAAGGCTATCTCTCCAGTTTCCTCAATCTGACCCTATCCGGCGCGATAGCCCTCCATCGATTAAATTTAAATGTCTATCATGTAAAATCATTTATATGTAATATAACAATTTTCAGTGCAAATCTGAAAAAGTTGCTTTTTATTCAGTATAACATAAAATTTGGGAAATTTAAATTCTGAAACAGGTAGATTGTTTTCTTGAATTTTATGATGATTCTAAAGATGCACGGTCTATTCTTTATTATGATATGTTAGAGACAAGATATTTGGAGATTTTTTTTTGTTGGTCAAATGGGCAATATGTCACCAAATCTTTTTAGAATTTTATTTCACTTTAATGTCTAAATCTAATTTATTTTATGTTTAATAATTTTCTGTAATAAATCGTATTTAAGGTTGAGTTAATTATAATTACTAATTAAAATTTGTTACTGAAATTAATTATAATATGTACTGAAGCATTCCTGATGTTCTCATCAGCACTTAAAATTACTCTCATTTCCTGACCAGTTTGAAATATTCATTATCATATTCTCAATTCAAGTCTTTAATGAAATGGAAACAAATTTTAATTAGTATTTTTGCTTCTGCAGCATACACTTGTATAAAAATTAGGCCTGATGCCGAGATATTGCAATTCTTCTCTACCAAAGATATGTAATAAAGGCTTTCATTTGGAAGTAAATAAGTTACTGCCTAATTAAAAATTACTTGCATGGTATTGATTTTAAGTGTCGCTAACATATTAAGATAAGCATGCCTAAATGTGAAAGTTTTCCTCATAATAAAGTTCTAATTTCAACTGGTGGGTACTTTATTATTTGTATCTCTATTTCCATAAAAGTTGATTTTAGTAAGAATATTAATATTTTTGATTGGTCAGCAAACAAGAATAACTTTGTAATCTCATCGATAACATCTGGAATGCCATTAAAAAATTATCCCTTTAAGTGACTTTTTCTATTATGTTTCTAGTAATCCTCATTACAGTTCTAAGGTTTCAGCCTGATAATCCCAGGATTCTACTGCATAAATTATGTATTCTTTTTTTTTTTTTTCATTTGGGAAATGAACTAATTGTATTTCTATTTAAATAAAGAAGTTGTAGTGTTTGCTATTCGTGTTCTGGAGATTAAAGTTTATAATTGATTTAGATGCATTGACATGTTTTTATGTAGCATTTTTTTTTTAAAGCAGTGTATTTTGAATATTAGTAAAATGTGGAAATGTAAAAAAAAAAAAAAAAAAAATCTTTTTTAATACTTCAAAAACTATCTTTTTATTTTCATTCCTTAAATTATTGATGAAGTAATTTCTTCATCAATTATAATTGATGCAGGCTCATTCTGTAAATACATATCATTTTTCTCCTTTTTAGTTTTTGTTTAAAGACAGTTTATATTTGTCTTATTTACACTTGTTAAACTTTTTTTCTTTTGCCTGCATCAATCGATAGTTTTCTATGATGTATCATTATTTTGAAGATTAATTTATTCTATAAAAACCATTTTTGACAGGTTTCTTAAAATTTTACACTAGCCAGTAATAATCAAATCAATATTTTGGAATTATTTATTCGATTATTTTCATTGGTATTTGAATGGTAACTATTGCTTACATATAGTAGAATTGTTTATTGTATCTAGTTTAAGAACAAATGCCACAAAAGCATATAACAGTACCTTCTTGGCTTAAGTTTTTTTATATCTCCAGCAGATATAGTTTTATCTAAGAATAAGTGCTCTTAGTATGTTATAATTCATGTTATTTATACTTGACGGATAATGTGATAAAAATTAACATCTAGTAACATATATTATCTTTTTGGTATATATTTTGATGTATGCGATTTTGTCGTTGAAGCTAATATGTATTTCAGATCTTTTTCTCTATTTTGTAAAGTGATTGTGCTTTAATTAGTTCCTTGTTTCTCCACTTCCACTATAATATGTAGAACAATATTTTTCATGTCATATCTTTAAGATATAAACAAAATTAAAAACTATTTGTTATTTAAATATAAATTTCAGTAGTTGTCTTTTTTGTATTGTTTATAAACTTAAATTTTATAGAAAAGATGTAAAAAAATAATTACCTTAAATATACAGCCTGTCAACATATACCTATTAAAATTAAATTTATGGCATGTTATAAATTCTAAAATATTGTTTACCTTATATTTAAGTGATAAAAACCAAATTACATCTCCAGAATATATAAAATTGACATCACAAATATCTACATGCAGGAAGTGCTTTTGTAGAATGTTGTTTAATTTCACTCTTATTCAGTGTTCTTCGTTCCTCCTTGAATATCATTATTAAAAAGAAAATCTTGAATGTGCATTAAGCAATTTGTGTTGGAGCCATTTTAACTGGAACAGTAGCAATATATCAAATTGGTGTTGATGTATTGAATGTTATAATTATGGTGGAAAAAATGGGTCTATTTCCTAAAATTATAAGGAATTACAAGACAGATATGTAGATTATTAAACCTTGTAGTGAATATCCACATGTATTAAATGAGGAGAAAAGTGAGGTAAGAATGAAATATTCCATTAATCAAAGAGTGGACAATATGGAAGCAATTTCTAAGAATTTCACGATAAAGTTCATCTTAGTTTTTTCAAGCAATGTCCAAAGAAAAAGGCTAACTTCCAAAAAATATACTTACTCTCATTAGTTAAAGGCACAGCAAAATGTTGGCAGAAGAATTGAAACTTATCTAACAATGTAGTGTGAAGGAGGAGTAATGGTTTGGGGTCAGTGGCTACTAGTATTTGAAAGTAACCTTCATTGAAGGTACTATGTAATATATTCTAATATGTAACATATCCTAGATAATGTGCAGGCATCTGTTGATAGCTTGGAAGCCTGTAGATTTTAGAGCCTGCCATGACAAGAATCTTAACAAGACCAGCTCAATATCCTCTCCAATCTTGGTTAAGTACTTATAAAAGATAAATTTCTTTTTACAATCACCAGATTTGAAGATTTTGAATCTTGCAATTTCTAGGAAATGAATAATTACAACAATGCAATTTTTAAGGAGGCAATCAGTCTAAAATTACATCAGATACTGCACAAAATCTTATTGCTTCCATGCCTGGGAGATTAGCACGTGCAATTTGTATTTTCAATTGCATAATTTAATGTAGACTTCTGTTATATACTTTTATGTTTCCATAATTTTATAAAATTAAGCAATTAAAGAAGGTGTATTGTGAACTGTCTATTATCCTTAATTGTGAATAATACTTCAATTTTCATATAACTGCATGTCATTCTTTTCCAGTCATCAAAATGACTAAAGATATTTATTCGTAGCTGAAATTTTTATTAAAATTGGGTTTGGTTTATATTTCCAGTATGCATGTTAATAGTATCAAATTAATAAATAGTGTTTTAAGTACTTTATATTTTTATTTTAACCTTAATAACTATACAAATTTTCATTAAGATTAATAGATAAGCATTTTGTTACAAAACTATCCTCAGAATTTTGTATTAAGATAGGAGCGCATCTCTAGATCAATATATATTTTTAAAAGATTTCAGAACGGGAAAATTTTTTTCAAAGTTTTATACGGATGGATGCCACAGATGTGTTTGTGCTCTGAAAATCAATTTAAGATGCATCATAATAAATGGAACTCTTATTTCATTTATGTAAATGAATTGATTTCAACAATAATTTTTTATCATAAAACCTTCTTTTTGTATAGCTTTGTAATATTTTTAATGACCAATACATATATATATATTTTTTTACAGTATGATCGAGAAAGGTGCTGAAGGATGTTCTGCAGAAGTGGAAGCCCATAAAGAATGTATGAGAAAAATGGGTTTTTCAGTATAATGTACCTGAAAGTATTAATTTATTGTAAATAACATATGACATTCTGTACAGTCATGCCAAGTATTAAAGAAAAAATTTCCTGAGAAGTTGTGAAATTTTTAAATAGTTCTTATCTTTTACGACAATTACCAACTCTTTTTTTAATATATCAAGATGCAATTTAATTCTAGTAATATAGCACGCTTTGATTTGTATAAAGAAAGATTAATTAAATCTCGAAACCCTCCCCCAATATACTATTGATACAAAAATATAAGAAAATCAGTACTACATTATGAGCCGATCCACCCACATTGAACAACTTTTAAAACAAAAAAGAAAAGGCATGCATTAAAAAGATTCTTTACACATGGCAGAAAGGTGATCTAAGTTTTACATTGATGTGATGACAAATATGATGAAAATTTGCTTGAAGTTATTTTAAATATTTATCTTTTTGTTCTAAAAGCATTTTGGCTGAAGACTTGGCATCCATAAATAATGATCGGGACTCTTCAATGTCTTCTTTTTGGATGGTCGTACGTCCACCCGCTTTGGCCAAGAGACTTGCAGGAGTCAAGAGCTGCACTGCATACCTGCAACGAAACAACGTAGAATATTTGATCTTATGTGCGATACCACTATCGAAGAATTCATTTTAAATAAGGAAGAAACATGCAATTGAAAAATAGAATATAATTTGTACTAAAGATAAATATTAATAACATTAAAAATTAATCAACTATCCATATGATTTTTACAATTGGGATAAGTTTTTCATAAAACCTGAATTTTTTTTTTTTTTTTTATGACATTACTTAAAACAGTATTCTGTATTTATTAAATTCAAAAGGGAACTCAATGTACGTTATTTTAAAATTTTACAGGAGTATTATAATAGAAAAATTGTATATATCATAAATAAAAGTAGATTAAAAAATCATAAGTAAAATGATTTACCTTAAGGTTGTCGTTGTTCCTATTTCTCCTAAAGCTAAGAGCGACTCTTCATCAACATTCAATCCCTCAACTGTTGCTCGAATTTTTAAAATCTAAAAATATTAAATAACAAAACATAGTTGTTGCTTAATGAAATTTATCATAAATATAATGAAAAAACATACTATCAGAAAGAGTACAATTTTAAAATTATGCATATAATTAATAATATGCCAATGAGAATTGTACGAAACATTTAAAATGTGTTCTAGTTCGATAAAATTTTTTAAATGAAGAATAGTAAATATTTTGCTGGTAGTCATAAATTATAATAAAGAAATTTATATATAATAAGTTTAGTAAGAAAATGGTTGGTACAATTGCAGCTTGTAATGAGACAACTAATTAAAAAAATAACTCATTACATCAAAGAAGAACTAAAAAAATAGATTTTTTCAGTACACATTATCATTTATATAGTAAAAAAATAAAGTTATAATTGAACTTTATACAATGTACAAAAATTATACAAATTTCATAAAAGTAATGAATTTAAAACATGTGCAATGGTTTAAAATTGAATTTTACCCTCAATATATAATTTATAAAAAGATGTAAGCACAGTTTTTATGAATATATTGCTGAAACAATTTATACAGATATATTTTTAAAAGATTGTCCATACTTTTAATATGAATAACATTGCATTTTCAATTCTTACTTTGTATTTGAAGATTAAAATAATTCTCACAAAGTGATATGCAAAAACATGAAAATAAAATTTCAATAGGAGCAGCATATATGTCTTATTTTATCTGCTTTTAATATAAATACGAAAAGACCTTGACCCAACACTACTATGAATGAATACTTAATTTTAAAAAGGTAAAAAAATATATTATTAATAGAAACTTTTTCCTATACAGATTATACAATAAAAGCCCCCATCTTATTAACTAATATGCTTTTAAGACAAAACATTATATGGCATTTTGTGATTTGATTTCTTAAAATGGACAAGGTTTGTTTCCTTTAGGAAAACTTATTACAAAATCAATAAGACTAACAATAATGAAGTATTATTATACTTACAATTAAATTCAAAGCTAAAAACTATACAATTTCACTGTTTGATTCTATAAGAAAAAAGCTTACCTGAATCATCTGTTCACTGGTATAAGGCAAAGTGCGGATTATCATCAGACGATCCAACAAATCAACGGGAACACCGTGAGGAGCAGACACATCTTCTGCACCTCTGCAAAATAAGTATAGGATCTCATTAATATTGTAAAACTTCTTGCAAGCTGAACAGTATTTTTTATAAGTAACATTAAAATATACATATTATAACGATCACAAAACTTTATGTAATGAACTAATAAAATAACAATTGCATGATTTAGATAAATCGCTTAAAAAAAAAAAAAAAAAAAAGAATCTGCCTGTAATTTGACATTTAGATGTATATTTTATTTATGAAGAATTAAAATTTTGAGAAAAAATAAAATATTTTTTAAATTTTAATTTTAATCACTCAGTAGCAGATGTTATACTTTTTTTATTTCCAATGAAAGCAAATATAGAAAAAATAGTTACAACATGGGCTGTGATTTTTGCCTATATTGATTTGTTGTAACTACTTAAAATTTATCTTAACAGAAAATGAACGATAAGATTTCTGCAGAGGGTTTCATATAGGAATTTCAAGTATCAAATCAAATCAAGTATTATACTACTTTAGAATAATATATCAAATAATAAATGAACACAACTGAATGCAATAGGAAGTTTGGCATACACAATTGTATTTCCATTCATTACAAATGTTTTTTTTTCTTTTCTTTCAAATGACGGCAAATTTATAAATCATTCAGGTTTTCTCTAAAAAATGCTGACAATTTTACCTGATTGGACATTTGCCACGGTTAGTTGCAAATATAACAATAGGTGCAATGGATGATTCTAAAGCTCTGTGTAAGTAGGTGAAGCATTCAATGTCCAGCATATGAACCTCATCAATGAAAAGAACTCCAGGGACTAGTTCAGCGATACCTTGATCGATATACTTATTCACAACTTTGTTGATTTCTTTTCTAAGCTTATCTAAAAAAACAAAATATGAATATATGTGTTAAATTAGTAATAAAACTGAAAATCTTATTTTTTATATCCTTTTAAAATAATTCATAAATATCATTAAATGTATATGCATTTTAAATACAAGTTTATGTTCAAAAGATATAACTTTCTATCCGCATACATGGAGGAATAGATAAAATTGTTTTTACTTAAAAAACAATAATTATACATAAAATTTTGTTTATTATTATTATTACAAGTGGTAAGCATATACAAGTTTTTAGTCTTACAGTGGACACATTTCAATAAAATAAATAAATAAACCAAGCCACAAACAAAATATATTAATTCTAACAATAGTTGTTAAATTTAAAAAGTAAAACATGTAATATCTATTAGTCATGGTGATATTATATATATATATTGAAAAGCATGTATGATTAAATTAAAGTTTTAATAAAGATTTTCATACAGAAGTTCAAAATTCATTTTGGGCCATACTTATATTTTGATTGAGGATTAAAACACTTTTGATCAGCATTTTAAATGTATGCTTTCCTTATTTAATAATAAATATATAAAGACTATATATTCACCAGTGATTTCTGTTTTCTTAGGTTTAATTAACATGCTCATTATAGAGAGGATGTCTTGACCACCCTGAGGTTTTGCATTAGCAACATCCAAGTCGTGAAGTGTGACATCTTGAACAATTTCTTTTTTCTTGTGAACATCGCCTTTGGGTAAGGGAACATATTCTTCAGCCTGGAGGAGAATGAAAATTTCATTAACAAGAATCAGTTTTACATATAAAGTAAAAAAGAAGCATAGCTATAAAAGTCAAATTATACAAAGTGCCTGCACAAGTGAATAAAAACAAAAATACATAAATGATGACAAAATTAATATTTATTAACAAGTTGCATTTATCTCTATTTATAGCACAATAAAGTTATAATTCTAAAACTGTCATGCTCAACAAAAGGAGGAAGTTGAATTGCTCTTTTACTTATAGATACTAAATTCAAAGCCTTTGATTTTAAGGATCTTCAAAGTATTAAAATACATTTCAGATACTCTAAGGCCTCTTTTTATGTGGTAAATTTTACCAAAACATAATAACAACAACTAACTTCAAAAAAATTAAGAGATATGTTAACTAATGACTTAAAATTAATCTAAAACTGCATTAAGAAGTTTGCAGAAATTAAAAAACTAAGCTCTTAATAATTAGTCTCCAACATTCACATAAAATCTTAAAAATAAAGCTGCCTTCAACTTCATTTATTTGGAATGCAATTAGTCTTATATTTTAAAGTTTTTAGTCTTATATTTTTTATATTATCGCTATTGCAAAAACCTAGGCACTTGTAAACTGGTTCCAAATCACTTTCAACTTCCGAAAGAGTCATCTCTGTAATAATAATTTCTTGAAGGGAAATTGTATTTTCACAATTTTTTATTTTGTGTGGCTCTTCCTTTCACAATAATGCAATCAATAATTAAACTTTGTGATTATGATTCAATTATTTTTCACAATATCCAGATATAATTTCTGCAACTCTCCTAATTTAAAGGGGCATAGAAAAGAGGTTTTTAAAAAGTTTATTTACGGCAAAGTTAAAAGATATTCCAGAATTAATCTTGCAGTGTGAGTTGTCGTCTGTATCATTGCCTTCTGGATTTGCAATGCCATCTAAAGATAATATCACCACAGTCACTTATGGCATTTTCACAAGCAAATAATTTAAATCATCATGGCTAAAGATATTAAAAACTATCTGCACCAACTTCCTATGCCTAAGTAGTGATTTTATCGTATATTGTAGATGTTTGAATGGTTATTATGGCTTGTCATACATCAGGTCAAACGTTTTTGTTTTTTTGCAATATGCATTTATAGCTATTATGCTCATTTCAATGGAAGAGGACATAACACAAATAATAGAAAACTATTTCCCACATGTCTTTTACTGTTATTAATTCATTTTGTATAAACTAGAAAATAATCCTAAGTCCACTTAATGAAAATTTTTTTTTTTTAAAGTTGCAGTTATATCTTGATCTAATGGATGAAGAAGGCTTGTTTTATTAAGCAGAAGAAACAAAGAAATTTTTGATTAAAAATATTCTGTATAATAAAAATCTTATAGTAATTCAAGTTTGAATGATTTTTTTAAAATTATTAAAACTGCAAAAAGAAAAATTTAAAATACAAACTATTAAAAAAAAATTATTATATTTACCTCTAAATCAAATTCTGTAGCATAAGTATCACATCTACCTTGTCTCTGCAAAGAACCAATATATTAATAACAAATTTATTTTAAAAACACATCAAACTTTTAGTATTGCAGTTACCATTATATTCTAACAAAATTTCATTCTTTAAAATTATATCCTAATGAATAATTTGCTTACTTTAACAGCTCCGCTGTTAGCTTCAATGTAAATCACATCTCCTACAGTCACTTTCTCTTTTTGAATGCTTTCAAAAATAGTAGGGTCTAATTTTAATTTCTTCAAGCCTTTGGCTGTTTTTAATCCAACAGCTACATGTGTTGTAGTTTTGCCATAACCTATAACATTATCTTTTATTAGATGCAGTTTTTCTGAATTGTTAGAGTATTTAAAAAAATATAAACAGAATGATTGCATATTCAATTTTGAAAGTTGAATTAAAATTCAACTTTTTAATTAAAAACATATAATTTAGAAATATTTTTTTGTCAAATAATTACTTTACCATGCATATTTTAAGTCACATTCAAAATTAAAATCTTTTTTAATGAACAAATATAAATGTTCAACTTGCAAATATAAATGTTCAACTTGCTTCAGTTCTTATTAGGTAATGTAGATACAAATGTGTAAAAAAAGGGCATACTAAAAACATTTTATATATAAATCTTACAAATAAACTAGACAATACAAATAAGGAAAAAAATTAAGCCTTTTTTTCCCACAATGAAATCAGTAAAAGCATGATTTAGTTATTACCTCCCATTGGATTTTCACTTTCTACAGGAGTAATCTCAGTTACTTCACCTTCATAAATCTCTTTTACTTCTTTCACTCTTAAGCCTGAAAGATAATCGAGATTAAGATGAATTTTATACAGATACATTCTTTATGAATTTGAGAAACAAAAGTTCTGCCTATATAAGTAAAAAGAACAAAAAAAAATAGCTAAGTACACTAGTGTTCAAAATTAAAAAAATTTATAAATTTTGTCAATTTTTTTCAAAAAGTATTAAATGAAAAAGTAAAATGAATGTTTTCAAACAATGAAAATCTTAACTGTTAAATACATGGGTGTACGTATATGTAAACAATTTATGTAGGCAAAAAGGTTTTGGAATAACAAATGGTAATTTTTCTTTTACTCAGACAACTCAATGGGTGTCAAAGAATTTTTTTCTGACATTTGATGAAATCCAAACAGGTAAAATGAATAACTACCAATGTTTAAATGAATCATGAGACAACTGAAAGCACAGTAGTCTCAGTCACAGATTGCTGGAGATTGAAATGTAACTCCCAGCATTATTAATAATAAACACTGTTTAAAAATATTAAATCAATAAAGATAGACTGGAAAAAGTAATTGACATAGGTCCATTACAATGAGGTGTAACAAAAATTCATTAGCTTTCGACTCTTACAAACCACAGGAGTCCCCGTCCTCGAATTTAAAGAGGCTATACAAGAGTCGATTTTTAGCAAACATTCACATTGTGAGGTCTGCATAGTTATTTTTTTTTTTGATAATGGTAACTTTATTTTAGAATTTTAAGCTTAATCTTGCGCGCTATAATGCACAATAACTGTTGTATGATTAAATTATTTATTTTTACAATGTCAATCTATATGTTCATATCAAATTTTACTAAAATCTATTCAGTCTAATCAATCAATTATGAAAATCTCTTGTTTTGAACACCAGCATACAATGTACATGTGCATAAAATGTACCTATAGCTCGTCTAAAATTTTCCATCAAAACTTCAGTTTTCTTTATTTCTGAAGAGTATACTTCACTACCAACCATGGGACAAAAAGGAACTTTGTTTCCTAATTCTTGTGCAGTAGCAAGAGCAATTGCAGTCTGAAAAAGATTTATTACAAATTTTTAGATAATAATACATTAATAATCATTATCATTAAAATATAATATAATAATCATTATCATTAAAATATAATATCATTTTCTTCAAAATATATATACATAACATTTTTAAGATTCAGATATAAGATTTCATACATTCAAAACTATTAAGACATACTAAAGAATAAGACAATTTTTACACATATAATTATTGTAAAAGTCACCTCTTACAACAATTATTTGCATATGTGCAAATTTTTTATATGTAGATGATGATACTGATGATTATTTTTCTATCATCAATTCTCATTAACATATACAGTTATCACTACTATATAATCAAAGTTATAATGATTTTTCCAAACAAGATAAGAAAACAGAATTTAATCTTAATAAGTCTGGTAAACATGAAAAAAATTATTTGATATACTTGAAATAAAAATACATACAAAATATGTTACTTAAAAGCAGAGGCGAGGAATCAGAATCATCAGTATAAAATCTCCCAAACCTTTTATAATAGTTTTGATTTTTTTTTTTTTTCAAAATTCTTACACTGCATATTTCTTTCACTCTCTTTCATTTAATTTTAAAATCTTTCAATTTATCTAAACAAATTGTAATGAGTATTTACATTATTAGTGATTTTATTATTTTCATATTTACTTCAGAAACATTTTTTGAAAAAAATTTCATCTAACTAAAACCCTTTCTAGGATAAATCAAGGACAAAAAAAAAAAAAAAAAAAAAAAAAAAAAAACAATTTTAGAATATTTCAGCTAAATGATGAAAAATTATCTATGCAAAATTAAAAAAAAAAAAATAGAAGGCAATACTGAATTCAATGCTTACAGTGAAATGATTACTCTTGGTCGAACAAGAGCATTCAGTTTTAAAAATAATAATAAACACCCAAATATGTACACGTCTATGATGGGAAAAAAAAGAAAAATGGTCACAAATCTTTAAAGACGACTGTTTTTCTACAATGGAAAGGAATAAAATTGAACTGCCTACTAATCACACTAATTTTTTTATACAAAAAAAGGCAGTTATTTTAACATTAAAAATATTTTCAAGGAAGTTTATCAACTTGGTTATTCAAAATGAAGCTGTCTCTTTAATATCTCTTTTCTAGCTTTTGAAGAATTAAATAGGTAGGTTGCCTGAAAGCTATGAGTACCATTAGAAAGATATAATATCAAATATTATTTTGAAGCAAGCTGAAAACTGGAAAATATTACTCAGAAAACTTGCTATCCATTTTTATTCAATAAGAAATTCATGATATAGGAATAATAACTCAATTTATAGATAATGGAAACTCAGCTATATGTACTTTAGCAATCATATAAAATATAGCAACTGTTACTGATAATGCAATTAATATGGTCAATGAAATAAACTTAATGAAGTTAAAGAAAATTAATATCTTTTGAACACTATTTTAAACAAAGGAGATTTTTCTAATTCAAATTAACTGATTTAACTTACTGATATTGCCATAAAATATATCCTTTGATTTTATGAAATATCACACATGATGTACAATCCAAACATTATAATTCTCAATTTATGATGGTTTAAAAAAGTGCATTGCTAATAAATTACATACCAGACCAATGACTGCAGGAACACCAAGTCTTAGTGCAATTTTAAAACTATGAGCAGAAAAAAAGTACACTACAAGATTGAGCAATACATCGGTGGAACAAATATACTATGATTTAATGTCTGGTAGAATTAGTCAATCCTAAAGGATATGGCAAATTCTTTTGTACTATGATAGATTTTATAAACCAAACTGGACATCTGGCAAATTTAGTACAGTAGAAATTTTCAAATTATCTTAAATTGGCAAAATTCTGATATCAGAAACTATGCAAAGATATTAAACTTTGTATGCTAATAAGTGATTTTTAGATGATATATATATGGTCCCAAAATATAGAATAACTTAAACAAATGTAAATGCATACTTTGTGGCCTTGCAGCTTGCATGAAGATGTGCAAAATTAAAAAGATTCAAAAACATGACTTCTCAAAATTTAAATGACTTAAACCCTAACACTCACGACTGACTATTCACATGAAGAAATGGATTTTAAAAGAAAAAGCAAAGAAGTGGGCCTGAGATCTAATGATTGGAATACCTTAAGAAACTGATAATTTTAACTAGTTTAATTGTATGCTAGCAAACCAAGTGAACACTTCTCTCAGCACTGAGAATTATAAAAAGTTATCTGATCAACAGTGAAAGAACATATTAAACCAGTAGCTATGGTTTAAAGTGGATTCCAAATCACTTTTTTCTTGTTTTAAGCTATTCTATATATGATACCTATTAATACAGAGTTATTATTTTTATAGAACATGAACAAATTTAAAATAATTTTTTTTAAATTGTTACAAAAATTTCATCTTTGAAGATATAAAAAAATATTTTATGAATGCAAAAAAATTTTAGGGTGTGCAAGTTCAGGAAAATTAATTGAATTTATTTTATACATTTTCTAAATTCATTAATAAAGCTCAAGATATATAATCTTACAATAAAGAATAAGGAATTGATTTAAAAAAAAACTACAACTTGAGAGTCAAAAATTTTTGACTCAATTATTATTTTTTTGGGGGGGCAATTCTCCTCCCCTGCTTGAGGGAAGTAATGTAAATTATGCTACTAAGAAATTTTTTAATGGAAAACTCAAAAGAGAAGTTCAAGCGCATGACAAATTTTTTCGTAGAAGTTACAAGTAATGCATTCTTATACTCTTCAGATATTAAATGAAATAATAAATTTCAAGAGAAACATACTTTTCCAGTTCCTGGCGGGCCTGCTAAGAGAAGAGCACGCCCGGCCATCTTCTTGGAATTGATAAGATCAACTATGACTCCTGCAGCCTAAGGGAAAAGAGAATAAACTAAAGAAAATACATAACTTTTTTATTTTTAAAATATTAGTTTCTCACTATTTTGATTTTCATTTTTTTTAATAATAATTTATATCCTATTCCCTTTTGCATGTGCATGTTAAAGAGTGCACTTTGTCAAATCCTAACAAAAAAAATAAAGGACAATTATTAAAAAAAAAAGTATCACTTTGAGGAAATTTAAGACATTTCACGGTAACAATGATTTAATTTTCATGCACATAAATAGATTTTTAAGGAAAACAAGACATTTGTGTCCCTCGTTCTACCTTTCTTTCACTTTACAGTTGTAAACAAAAGAAATTAAGATTCATTCTAATGAACTAGGGACTACCACCTTACCATTTAATTAACTTGGGATTACCATAATGGCTGTCTAATTTATTAGATGTTCCATTGTTGTTTCGCCCTTGATTATTTTTTTAATTTAATACTACTTCTGTTTACACTTATGAATTTAGAGAATATTCATTTTCTTCAGATTATTCAAAATTTTGTATATGGTAATGATAAAAACTGAAAAATGTTTCATTTCCTTACAACTCCATGAAATACCATTGGAATAAATACAAGATCGTTCTATCTATCTTAATGTAAAATATTTGAACAATAATTAATTTTTTTAGTCCTTATTTTTGGAGACGTTGATCTTATGATAGTCAAGGAATATTCGTAAATAAAAGGAAAAACCGGAAAAGTATGGAACATATCTTTTTCCGCAGAGCGGTGTGAATTATAAAAAATCATATTACAAACATTAGGAAATCAGCAATATTCTAGTAACACTTTCATCAAGCATGATGATGTTATTAGTTTTTTAAGTTACCTCACGTGCTTGCTTTTGACCAACAAGACCGGCGGCCGAATCCAGAGCATAACCATTTTCCTCTAGTCCTAAACCTTTAATATGGCTATGTGCAGCTACTCGCTGTGCTTTAGTTGTACTTCTAACTTCTTCAATCTTCATTTTTATTAAATTAGTAAAACAAAAGCAAACTTGTACGCAGTTTGTTTTAGAATGTTTGGAAATTCGAATGAAATGTAAAAGTCGCAGTTATAGTAACTTTTTTTTTTTTTCTTGCCAGTGACAATTTCCAAAATATTAAATAAAATATTCAAGAAATTTTTTTATAATCTAAGGCATTGGCAAAAATATTTTTTTTTTTTTATTCTAAAATGTTTTCTAGTATATTATATTTTTGAAACAATTTACAAAGTATGTTGTGGCATAACTGTATCATTTAAGGCCAGTGGCAATTTTTGGAATGGGAGCCCCTCAAAGCAAAGTATCATCATTGCATTTTCTTTTTATTGAAGTACTGCTTAAAATACATATTATTTTTGTTTGATACTGTGAACTTTTAATTTAAATGGGATATTGAATTAAAATTACCAGATTTTTAAGTAAAAATTTTATTTTCGGACTATCTGATCAGCAGTGTTAATGGCAGCATCAAAGTTTAAGTTTCGGGCATGGAATGTTCTATGGATAAAATAGTCAAATTATGTAATATGTCTTGTTCCATAGAATTTCTTAAATAGGTTTATCAATTTTAATTTTGGGAATGATAGCTCAACACTAGCCGTAGTCATAGGAATTGTTGCAAATAACATAAAGGCAGTGCGCACTTCAGGAAAGCTTGAAGACATAAAAGGATTCCTTATGATTAATAAATCGTCAATTTCCCTTATGGAAGTAGACTTTTATTTCATGTATAAAAGTGGTGCGAAAACTGAGAATTTCTTTGATAAACATGAGAAATATATCCTTTTCATAAACGTAGCAAATTCGTCATCCTTTTTCAATACTTCGGTGAAATTTAAATTTTGCAAAGGCGCAGGTTGCAAGAAATTGAAAATGGGAACAATTTCATTCATTCTATGGAATCGCGATCTCAATTGATAAATAGTGTTTCGGGGTTAATAAACCATTTTCCTGCCACAGATACGGACTAAGTGAGTATGGACGTACCTGTTATGGGTTGTGGGTAAATATATCCCTAAAACCTCCACTGCGTTTTTAAATCTCCAAATTCATATCAATACTTTTCAAGTTCTTCCTGACAACGTTGCAAGTGCTGTAAGGTAATTGAAATATAGGTAGCTTTAGACTGAAGTGCTTTAGAAGCCGCGTCGATTGTCTGTAAAAATTAACAATGAAAATCTAGTAACATTTAAACTTTTCCACCATAAGTGGAATACCTTTCTACTATTAGCTGCATCATAACCTTGTCCACGACACTTATTCAGAGAAATATTTCTATCGGTTATAGATTTTACAGTCTGTTTCGATAAGGCAGTTTGACCTTCATCTTCATGAAATCTAAAAAAGCCCCTTTTAATTACGAGCCCCTTTGGAGTTCCATTTTGATCTTTTTGAATCACAGTAATGTTAGAGTTCACACATTTGGTCTGTTTTTGATATATCTTTAGTCGTTTCAAATATAATGGAATAAAATGGGAGGTTATTTTTTTTTTACCAGCCTCGTTTACCACTTTTTTGAATCAGGACAGCAACAAGCTCATTTTGTATTTTTGGACTTAAATATTTCAGAAATAGGGCCACTGAATTTTGTACCTCATTTCAAATGAGATAAAGGTTTTTAGTGCCCTACACTCTTACTAAGAGGCACTTATATTGTATACCAAATAACAAATATAGGATGTGAAGTCTGTAATCGAAAATTAAACTTTTCCAGTGAAAGTCATGTAAGCATAATTTCGAATGGGAAATAAAAATATAATTAACAAAATGAATATCACTTAACAATTTTTCAAAAATTAATTGGTTAGGAACTGCTTGAAAATTAATGAATACATAAATAGAAATAAAATTAAAAAAATTATAAATACATAAATAATAATAAAAAGGAAGTTAGAAAAATTGAGATTAATAAATATAAATTAATGAATACCTAAATAAAAATAAAAGGATCATAAATATTTAATTTATTCTTTTATGGGAAAACAAAAAATGTGAGTTTATAAATAAAAAATATTTAAAAATTTGAGAAATAATTTTAAAATCTATGTAATAAATAATAAAAAAATAATTTTTAAAACGAAATAATTTAAAAATTTAATAAAAAAAATATAATTTAAAAAATAATTTTTAAATCTAATGTTGGAAACAAAAATTTTTTAAAAAAGAAAAAGAGATTTTTAAAAATTAAATAAATAATAAAATAAATAAAGAATAAAATTAAATAATTAATACTAACTAATTTACCTAATTAGCAGTGGTGTTTTTTATAATATTAATCCAAATTATAAAATATCACAGTTAGTATTAATTGTTTAATTTTATAATTTTTTAATCATTTTTTTACAGCTAATAATTTTGGAAAAAAATGGGAAGAATGAATTTTAACAATGAGAAAAAACATTTTTTTATTTGATAAACATTAAAAAAATTTTAATTTAATTATTTCAAATATACCCGAAAATTACTTTATTTTAATTTGAATGATTACCAATAGATGGCTGCACTAATCTGAAATCTAAACGTGTTCTTTTGATGTGATGTAAAACTTAGTTTAATATTTTGTAAACTTTCTGAAGTTTTTAAATCTTTAAATTAGTTATGCATGATTTAAGTGTAGGATGATAAATTTAACCTTCAATTTCTGAAGTTTGAGATTCCTGTTATAATTATTTAATATGCATTTTTACATTGAAAAAGAAAAAAAAAAAACTTTAAAAAAAGATGGAGATAGATCGATTAACTTTTATTAATGGTCTCATTCATATGTAGGAAGCGGGTCTTGAATGGCCGAGTGTCCGGCGCTCTGTGTCACAGGTTTCGGGTTCGAGTCCCGGAGGTGCCATGGATGTTTGTAGTGGTTCGGAATCAATTTAAACCGCAGTTTCCAGTCTAATAGGATCGCAGAGCGTTGCTGCATTATTAGATTACCCTTAGCCTTGGACCAGTCTATTGGTTAGTAACAATAACAGTTGAACTTAAGTAAATTGGTTAAGTATTGTAGAATTTTTAAAATATGTATTTCACTTCAAATGTTGCCGATAGATAAAAAGCATTCATAATTTTTGTCATGAAAACGAATTATTATTTATGTTTTTAAAATTAAAAAAAAAAATTTTTTTTTTTTTTCAGAAATTTTTCTCAACATTTTAATTGCTTGTTCTAATCATAAACTATTTCAATATTCTGATTAAATTTTTTAAAAATCAAAACACAGCTTTTTAAAACAAATAATCACAGCATAGATATGAGAACTTGTTTCAAACACGAAAAATAAAATTATTTTATTAGAATGTTATTTTACTGATTGAAAAAATAAATTATATAAATTAAAATAAAATCAAGTTTTTAGCTAAAAAACCTTTATATCTAATAAAATAAAAAAAATAAAAAAAAATTGGAAAAGAATTAACACCCACACACAAAAACACCCGGAAATTTTTCACGCTTTTGTCTTATAGTAAAAAAAAAAAAAATCTTTTTTTTTTTTTTTTAAACTGCATAAATTGGAGGAAAAGATCTTCAATTTATTTGTACACTTTATGAGAGTATCTTTTAATCTTGGAAACACATTAAACAAAATTATCGCGTCTTTCTTATCTGTAATATATTAACTATCCAAGGACGAATCGGTCATTCGGTGTTTGAGGTGGAAAGTCAATGAATTGTTTGTCATTATCTCACGATTTTTGTAAAGAAAGCATGGATTCGAAAGAAAAAAAAGGGAAAAAGAAAGAAAGAAAGAAAAAAAACATGTAGAAATTTCTAAATGTTTTTTTTATTATTATTATTTCCAATGGCAGATTATGAACAATTGCAGCAATAAAAAGAACAATGAAAAAAAAAAAAAAAAAAAAGAACAGAGAATACAACAAAACATGCTGAAACATTAATCAAACATATCTCTAGACTCCCAATATCGCTCGGCGAAAAAAGTCTTACTCAGAGCAGGACAATGAAGTAGATGCGTGGAGTCCATGGCCTCTCTAGAGGTGCATATCGGGGAAGGAACAATTTTGAGTCTGTATAGATGGTTTCGCAGGCAGTAGGTTGTCAAATTAGCCTCCATAATAGTAAAGGCATCAATATCCTTCTCACACAGAGTCAGCAAAAGCTCTGAGCGCTTGGATTGCGACAGTCCACCGGCATTCCACTGTAGGACTCGAAGAGTATCAAAGTGAGGGGGAGGAAGACATAATGCCAAGTTGTAGATCTTTTAGCCATTAAAAAGTGTTACCAGGTGCACCACGGGGAGGTAGATCTACTGCGCACCCATTTCTAAATGGGCGCAGTAGATCTACCGGGTAGATGCACCTGGTAGATGTCTGATGGGTAGATGCACCCGGTAGAAATTCAGAGAAATGGCACATAAAAGAAAAGAAGCTTCAAAACGTAAAAGATGGTTGTGAACCCAATCGGCCAGCGCTCTGGCCGTTGTTATCACAGACTTTGGTTCGAACCCTGGTGTTGGCATGGATGTTTGTGAATGGTTCGGAATCCATGTTAAACTGTAAATGCCGGTCTATTTAGTATTCGTGCGCACAAGATGACCGTAGAGCGACAAACCAAACTGAAAATAATTGTGCACTGAAAACGTTGAAAGCCTTCTGAAAGCCACAATGCGTTAGTTGACCAATGACAGATTTTTATTGCATTATTTGATATTTCGCCATTTTTTAGTGCGGGGAAGGTATAGAACGACACGTTTTTCGACAAAAATAAGAAATTTCAAAACAGAGAATTTCATTTTTTTGTAAAGTTTTTTAAAATTATTATTATTATTTTCCTTTCTTTTCTCCACATCTGGCCCTGTATCTAAGGATGTCCGTTAGAAAGGGAACACCATCTAGAGGGGGACTTTTATGGGGAACTGCCCCGTATTGTAAGGGAGAGAAACCTAAAAACTCCCCTCTGTTATGCAGTACTGGCATAATAGACGTTACCTAGGCCAGACTCATAGCCCATGGCAAAGCGTGCAGCGTAGTTGAGTTCTAATCCCGTACGAATATTGTTGTAGTCAATGCTTTCAGAAATCAGGAGACTCGAGGGTGATTGTGACTATGTGTGTAAAACCGTCTCGAATCGATAGTCAGACTACTACTACTACTACTACTACACCACACCATATCACTGTGCCTAGAGCTGAGTTTCCCATTTACAGTTTGGGAATGATGTGGATGAGATGGAGTCTGACTGGTCTCCGTGACGCTCTTTCAGTCACATGAGACAGGGGCCTGCTGTTTAAAAAGTGGATTCGAACCACTACAAACATCAATGGCACCGCCGGGATGCGAAACTGAAAGCCAGAGCAATAGACACTCGGCCATTCGGCCTCCCTGGAATGGTTTTTACTAATTCTTCCTAAATAAGCTTTTTCCTAACCACTTTGACTTGTTCATAGGGTTTCAAAACAGTGAAATATGATCCTTTCAACTGAAAATTACCAGCCTTGGTTAAAGTCAAATGAAATTTACAAGGAAAGAGAATAAAAAAAAAAACTCTATGCGTTAAGTAAAAACGGTGACGTCTCGCAGATGCGATATTCGGATCTTTCATCTTGATAACTATAATCCGAAATAAGGCCTCGAGTAATCCGTCGATAGTCGTAAATTTTCCTTCTGGAACTGATAGCGCGTGTCGGTCCACAGTTGCTAGGCTGTCAGCGTGGGGAGATCTTCTGGGGGTTGCCCAAAGCGAATTTTCAAACATTGTTTGGAACATTATCTGCATTTTGCAACAACGGGGCATTATGCACTTTAAACGAAGGATTTAGATTGCGTGATTGTGAGTCATGTTTCATTGGGTAGAGAGAGCACTGCAATGAATTCGGCTGTGTCATCATGAGATTTCAAATTTTATTTAATTTTTTTATGCATGTATAACGTAACACAACAAATACCTTTTGAATGAAAGACCAAAATAATAATAGTGTCAAAATGTGTCAATAGTATATTGATTTAATTTATTTTAAATGAAAATCTAATCCAATTTGTGTAATTCATAATGGTATGTGTAGTTTGACCATCGAGACAAACATCCATGAGCATTCGAAATAACATTTGATTTTTATTTATTTATTTTTGCAAGAGATTAAAAAGGAATCCATTTCCTGCAATATTCAACGGTTTGACTTGATTTGTCTCTCTACTGTCATTTTGTGCGCTATTTAGGCTAACTAGACAGGGACCTACTGTTTAAAGTGGATTCCGAACCCCTCACAAACATCCGTGCCACCGCCAGGATTGTAACCTGAAGCTTGTGATATCGAAAACCTGAGTCACTATTGAAGGAGTCGAGTCAAGAAGCGGTTTAAAAATCCACTCCCGATTCTTTTGTAAAAATAATTTTTATTTTTCTGAAAATCTAGAATTAACGCTAAAAATGAAATGTTAAGGAGGCCATTCAATTGTAACCTTCAATAATACAACCACTAGCAAAGATAGGGACTGCTTTAGCAGCATACCAAATAAGTGTTGAGACAATTGTCTTGAAACTTGACTTGAGACGTGGCACTGAGGCTTTATGAAAAGTTGCCTTGAATCCACCATAAAAGAAGATCATATAAAAGACATTTTATTATTAAAAACGAAATAAGATTTAAAGTATTACGAATACAGCATTTTTGTAATTAAGATGTGATGTTCTTTTTTTCCCCTTATCTTACGCTATTTTATAATGCTCTAATACCTTGCCATTTGATTCTGTTATTTTTATAAGATACATGCAGTTTTTGTAATCAAATTTAGAGCACAAGAATTTCTTTTCATTTAATGCCAATATCCAGAGCCGGATTTAGATGAAAAGTGGCCCTAGGCTATTTCACTTATGAGGCTCTTTCACCTCCCATTTTTAAGATGGTAAATGACATGAGAGGTAATAAAATATATCATTACTGTGATGTATGTATATCAATATGTTAAATGAAACATGTTGTGATGGGTACTAATCTTTATAAAAAATGTGGCACGGATAATAAATAAAAAAAAAAAAAAGTAGAACACTTATTTGGACATTTATTCTTACCACCATATATAGTACTTGTAACAATAACTAATCAAACATAACAAGCAACATTTACAAAGAAACAAAATTCAAATTAACAATTCCGCGAAATGAAAATATTGTCACAAAATTTTTTCAATAGTCTATAAACACTTCACTAAAGTATTGAGCCTACTGAACTCAAAAGGCGAGAATCAAATGATCGTGTACGAAATCCTAAAAAATAAGAATATTTTCTAATAACATTAACACGTATTTCATATCATCGAAGTAATACGAATATAACCGAACGTCGGGATATCAATATGTCTGTCCGCTGGTCTGTTCCAATCTACACCAATCTGCACTTTATTTATGCAAGAAAAACCAGAGCTTATTAGCATAAGGCACGTCAAAGCAATCAATGAACGTATGAACTATACTTCGGTGCAATCTAGTATATACAAACGAAAGGACCCAATGAGCCGAACGCATTGATCTTAACCAATACATTTTTATGTTTGTTTATTAGTCATGTGTGTAGAATTTCTCCTTATTTTCGATTCAGTGTTTTAGTGTTTAATGTTTTAGAATAGTGCAATTCTAATTTTGCTAACAATTTGAATGCAGGACCCTCTTGATCTTGAGGCCCTAGGCTGAAGCCTAGTTAGCCTATAGGAAAATCCGGTCCTGCCAATACCACACCTTTAAATTTTCAAAATCTGCCTTTTTATGAAAATAATTGTTCGTATAGATATGAGTTAAAAAAAAAGTCATTCAATTTATTTAAAAAGTCAGATAAATTTAGTCAAAAAGTCATTCAATTTATTTAAAAATTTTTCTAAATCCATTAGTAAAGATCCTAGAACATAAAATTATGATAAAGAATCAGGCTATATAAAAAAAACTCTACTCAGGAGTTGGACCTTTTTTTTAGCCCACTACGTAATAATTGCAAAACTTTTCATTCATGAATGGTTTTTAAAACTGCACACGAATCATTGTGAAAACCATGTTATAATAAGTACTATTTAAAAAGCACGTCGATGATGAAGTATTAGAAAGTGTTTAAGTCATTGCATAATCAGTAATGCGCTCTTTAAATGGAAGGATTGGTTAAGAATTCGCTACTTCTTAATGGAATTATTTTTGAATTGCATAAAAAAACTATTTCTTAATCTTTAGACATTGTTTTGCTAAATACATAGTAAATCGGGAAACAAACAGAAAATTTAATTTGTGTTGTGTTTAGATACGAAAAAACGTATCTAATTTGTTTCCGTTCTCTCATGCTTTTTCACGGAGGTCAGTTATATCGTTATAATATTACAAATATATAATTTCTAAATATTTGAATTCTATGGCTCTGAAACTTAGACTTTGGCAAGATCTGATGAGGCCCATTTCGGCCTATTTGAGAGGAAGATTTGAAGGGCTATCCTTGGAGGTGTTAAGGAAAGTGTTTGTTGGAGAAGACGGTCCAACGCAGACATTATATACACTCATGTCCATAAATTAAGGATAATGAAGTTCAGGCAAAGAAAGAGACAGAAGCAAAACAAATTTGACTTATTTGTAAAGTATATTTATTAAACAAAAGGAAAAGAGCAAAAAAAGATGCTATATGTTTGACATAATTAATAAAAATTGCGATTTTTACTCCGTGGAGCAAATTTCAAAAAGAACCTATTTACAAAAAACAGTATAACATGGTTAGTATGATGGTTAATATGGAGTATGTCTCCCGGACGATGCAATACAGGCCTTACAACGCCTAGGCATGCTGAGTATCAAATTATCAATTTGATCTTGGGGAATATTACACCACTCATCAAGCAATGCCCTCCGAAGTTCCGGTTGACAGGTGGGAGGGGGTTGACGGGCTGCAATTCGTCGGCCAAGCATATCCCACACATGCTCTATTGATTCAAGTCCGGTGAGTATGCTGACCAATCCATACGGGTGATATCCTCCAATTGAAGGCATTCGTCTACAATGTTTGCACGGTGAGGACGGGCGTTGTCATCCATAAACAAAAATTCAGCACCCATGGCGCCCTGAAACAAACGTACATGTTGTTCCAGAATGACATCCCGATAGATGTGGCCTGTCATCGTTACACTCTGAACATGCATGTCAGTTCTGGAACCAAGAATAATTCCTCCCCAAACGAGCCATCCTGCACCACCGTAACGGTGTCGTTCAATGGTGTTCTCTTGGTGGTAACGGGTACCTGGCGCTCTCCATGTGAAAGTCCGGCGAGAATCAGACTGCAAACTAAACCTGGACTCGTCGGAAAACATCACACAAGACCACTGTTGCGGTGTCCACAATGCATGCTCTCTACTCCAGGTTAATCGCAGGCGACAGTGAGTTGCGGTAAGTGGAACACATCTGACAGGCCTACGAGCATATAGACCAATGTGCCCTAAGCGTCTGTACACGGTCTGCCTTGAAACTGTCGTACCGGTAGCTGAAGAGAGCTGACGAGACAGGTCTGATGCTGTGCTCCGTCTGTTTCTTTTGGCAGTAACTGCTAAATACCGGTGCTCATTCGGCGTTGTAACTCGGGGCGACCTGTGCTGTAACATCTACTCACATTACCATCATCTTGGAATCGTTGCCAAAGCCTGGAGATGACACTCTGGGCGATTCAAGTTCCTCGGATACTTCCAGCTGGGTACATCCACATTCCAGTCGTCCGATAATTCTACCACGTAAAAAATCATCCAAATGCTTCCTTTTGTGCCAAAACTATACGGTTATTGCACTGAAAGGCCTTTAAAGCGCTTGTGAACAATTTTACTTCTTTGCCACCATTCATATACACCCCTCTCTTACACTCTCATCATTGTGACGTACTATCCGCGCCATCTGGTGGTTTCCTGTAATTTGCATATTCTTCTTCAAGATGTGTGTGATAATTCTACAGGTGAAATTTTTATTTTAGAGTTCCATTTCTGTGTGATTCTGAATTATCCTTAATTTATGGACAGGAGGTATCATAAAATTTATTAAGTTCAATAGATTATACAGGGCTGCTTTTATATTTAGAATGAAGGATTTAACTCTTGTAAACAGGTTCGTTTTGGCAAAGCCACAGGACTCAAGTTGCGATGGATAGACGCAGTTGAAAATGATTTTGCTACACTAGGGAAAAGAATGGGAGGACTCTTCTCACCCAGAGGAATGCATGGAAACCATTTCAAGGCAAAATCTTGGCCCACTCTGGGCTGTCGTGCTTATTGATGATGATGAAATATTTTGATTTATTTTTACATTTTATTTATTAATTTAATTTAAATTATTTAATTTTGTGTTATTTATTTATTTATTTTTCCTTTCTGGTGAATAGTATGCATTCGTTTCTGGTTTGTCAAACCAAATAAAAAATAGAAATATTTCTACCAAAAGAGAAAATCGAAACAAAAAAAAAAATCAATGCGCAATACTTCTCACTTCATCTTCAATAACACGTCTGGGATAATATTGATTTTGAGTAGATCAGAGCAAAAGAGGACGCCCTTTTAAGGAATTGGGGCTGTTTTCAAAACACACCTTTCAAAGGAATACTATTTCAATAACAGTGTTTTACGCAAATCCCGCAGTGAAAGTGCCATCAGACTGCGCAAACAGCCAGGTATTAATATGGAAAAAGGTTCTTCCATAAATATAATACGAGATTACCCACATGCTTTTTTGTACCGTGGAATCTTGATTGCAGCAGCGATTAGAAGATTAGCTAACAAGAGTCGTTACAAAGAGCTTTTTCAAATCATGCATTCAAGATAAAATAGATGAAGCAACCCGACTCCCTAATCCTGTCATCATCCTATTCATTGGTGAAAGGGCAGAAGACCGGGCGTGTCGTTCTTTAAATGGTGTCAAGATGGGGTTTTTTTTTTTCCTTCTTTTTTTTTTAGTTGGGCAATACATATTTGTAATATTTTTAATTCCTGTTTATTCTTTTACTTGAAGAACCATTTGAATGGAAAAACGCACTCAGAGTAAATATATTTGTAAATAGTAAAATAAATAAAAAAATGATAAAAAGACACTTGAAGTTGTTATCAAATAATAATGTGATAAACATTTTCAGTTCATCTGCACTTATGCCAAATATAAATTTTACGCATTCTTTACTGAAAGTGAGATTTAATAATGTATGTACAGTAAGTGCATCTAGAGATGACGTCAAACCAAAATATTCATACGTCATGTCATTATTTAAGAAAGTCTTATTAAAATAAAAGTACCATGAAGCCAAATAAATTTAGCCGGCCTTTTAAGAAAAACTTTATGCCCATTCAGTGGAGTTATTAATAACTTTTCAGGGTATTATTCACTACAGTTAAGTATGCGATTACACGCATTTAACATTTATTGTAATTAATTATTCTGATTGAATTATTTTTTATCTTAATAACAGTGTTTCAATTTTTAAGACTGAAAATTTAAAAGTCAGGCAATTTTTAATAGAATATTTTCAAAAATTGTTAAATTTGCTCTAATAATAGCATAACATTAAATTTATTTGGTTCAACGCCTGAAATATATTTTTATTCTGAAATTACATAAATGTCTGGAGTATGTATATTTTATTTGGGTTCGAGTCCCGACGGTGCCATGGAAGCTTGTAGCAGTTCGGAATCCACTTTAAACTGTAGGTCCCGATCTCCTATGACCGTAGAGCGTTGTGTGACTCGCGTCCGTAGCCTATCTTCAAGCCACACGTGCCCCCTAGGTAGTGCTAAGTGAATAACGTCGGTGCAGTCCTTGCTTATGGCATAAAGATTAACAATCTCTGTTGTGCCAGCTGCATTAGAACCCCAACAACAACTTTCAAAAATTGTCAAATTTGCTCTAACAATAACTTGATATCAAATTCATTTGGTTTCAACGCCTAAAATATGTTTTAATTGTGAAGTGACATAAATGACTGGTGTATGTATTTTTATGTTACATGGAATATAACATAAAAAATAAATATAAAGAACGAATTGTATTATTCTATAAGCATTTTTGTAACAAAAGTTATCATTATATTTAAAAACAATGGTTTGACTTGAAAAAAGATATTCACGAAATTCAATTCAATTTATCTTTTAAAATTTCCTATCAATAAAACTTGATTATAAAAAAAACTAATGAAAAACCGAAGATTCATTCAAAGTGTTTGTTTTCCAGATGCGATTAATTTTCGTTTTATGTCCGTCTTTGATGCTCCTCGCTGGTTGTAAAAGCACCGAATTGCATCTTCATGTGTTTGACCACCTGTCGGAAACGGCTTGTCAGATCTCTAAAATCGAAAACCACCTGCTTAGCACGCACCACTGGGAAGATGGCACCACTCCTGACTCAGACAGTTTCCGTTCATGTAACTATAACTCAACATCTCTTTTTAATATTAAAAATAATGTCAACTAAGAAGTTCAATTTCGCATGACTTTTACTGACTTCTGAAGATCGAACAGTGCTCTTGAACCGGAACGAGAAATGGAATGATTCATATGGAACACAAACACAGGCAAAGTTTAACAAACAATTACAGAGTAAAATTATATATTAACTATCAGAACCAGGCATACGTTGTAGAAAATTACCTATCGCGAATATATTCTCCATGTTCCAATATATGTTGTTGTTCTAATGCAGCTGGCAATACAGAGACAGTTCATCTTTTTGCCATAAGCAAAGGCTACAACGTTGTGACTCATTGAGCCCTATCCAGGGCGCGTGTAGCTTGAAGACAGGCTATGGACGCGAGTCACCCTCCCCTCCCCACAATGCTCTACGATCCTATTAAAACGGGATCTAAGGTTTAAAGTGGATTCCGAACAAGTACAAACAGCCATAGCTCCGCCGGAAGTCAAATAAGAACATGTGGTACCGAGTGATAGAACTCTAGCCACTCGGCCAGTAACTGTAAACGTTTAACTATCCTTCCAACAGTTTTATAACTTTGTATTACTTATTTCAAGAGATAACTATGCATAGCAACTGGCAGAAAATATCTTTTTACCCTTCAAGAGATCTACAACGCATATATTTATAATCGTACACATCAATACGGCCCAATCAGTGCGAAGCCGAACACCGTAGTATTCTTAATCAAAAAACAAGTTTTCCACGAGACCACGTGTCCGCCGCTAACGCGAGGTACACGATCGCTTTGCATGTCATCAGAATTCAAAATTCGTGTTTTGAAATAACGCATTGCGCATATTTCAAAGACCAGGACGCTGTTCCAATATAGGTGCAAACTCATTTTCATGGATATCGTTTGAAAGGTTTATAAGATGAAATACTGCAGCACCCTCTGGTGGCAAGTACCACTTAAAGTGGAGAGAGCGAACCTATTTTCCCAGCTCGAATACATATTATTACCCATTTTCATAGCGATGGGTTGAACGGTATAGAAGTTAATAGACTGCAGCACTATCTGGTGGTGACTTACAACAAAAGGGAATACGGTGATGATACGGATGATATAAAAACATTTTCCATGTTTTGTTTTTATCTTAATGCGAGTTGAAGAACAATGTTTTTCGTCAATCCCTGAGGTTTGCCAAGGCGAGAGCATGCAACATATAATTGAACACGGATTATCTAGGTCCAACCCACAAATAGTAGGTCTTATGACTTATTAATAGTCATTGCGAATTGGAAATTGCAGGCGTTGATTATCGAAGCAATGGCTAACTTTTATAAGAAATTCGTTTAAGAAAAACTAACCTGTGTTTCTGATGTTGAAACATTTCTATGCTGGTGTTGAGGTTGTTTCTGCACGAAGAAAAAAATTAAAAGAAAATAATAAATAAGGATCATGCCATTGCAACAATGACACTTTTTATGCTGCTGAGCCTATCTTGAATAAAAAAGGATTAAAAAGACGAATAAATTTTGATTACGCTGTCAAAACGAAGCCGTTTCATAATTTGGAATGTTATCTTCTCACTTCACCACACCAGAAGAAATATTGGTGATTCCTCTGGATGAATTTAGTGCGGTTGTTGATAATTTGATCAAGATAGGCATGCTAAAGACTATAAGCTACTGGGCTAAAATTTAGAACACTATGCGGTTAAGAAGGAAGCCTTTTCTGATACAGTAATTGTAAACGTTTAACTACCTTTCCAACAGTTTTATAACTTTGTATTACTTATTCGTGGAGATAACTACGCATAGCAACTGGCAGAAAATGTCTTTTTAACCTTCAAGAGATCTACGACGTATATATTTATAATCGTACACATCAATACGGCCCAATCAGTGCGAAGCCGAACACCGTAGTATTCTTAATCAAAAACAAGTTTTCCACGAGACCACGTGTCCGCCGCTAAAGCGAGGTGCACGATCGCTTTGCATGTCATCAGAATTCAAAATTCGTGTTTTGAAATAACGCATTGCGCATCAAAAAAGTGTAAGAAAATGTCTTCATATCAAGATACAAATATGGAATCTCTGTGTTTCCATAGGTAGGAAGACATTTCCTTTTATAAAAACCCACAACAATGCCTTGGAACAAAGCCAAGCGACTAAAATAGATTCAGAAGAGTTATTCCTGTCGTTTTTATGGACGCCAAAAGCCCGTTTCGTGAGTTCTTTGAATCAAAATGGTCAGATTATGCTATTTTTTACGAGGGAATATCGTTTTGTTCCCAAATGGGATTATTCGAAACCGCGCTTTGTTGTACCATTAGATAAAGATGATTGTTGTTTCTCTCCTTAATCAATTTCTGACTCAGCTTTTTCTAGATGCCGTGTTTTTTTTTTTTATTTACCTCAGATGAATAATACAGAGGGTGGGCTTTGCTGTTTTCCGAACACGTGTTTTCTTTCCCGTGACTACACGTGACCTTGAGGAGCGACGGTGTTCTCATCCCCAAACATCAAACGATTCTTTTTTTCAAATTTTGACTCTACCGTTAATAATGATGAATGAATAATGCAACGGGCATCATTCCTCAAGAAAATGGGATTTCTTTAGTCTTAAACTATTCAATAATTCATTTTCTGTACATATTTTATGATTTATTATTATAATTTTTTTTTTAAAAATGTGGACTTCTGCTTATATTATATCTCTACTTATATTTATAATTATGTTTAGATGTTTGGTGCAAGCGCTTTGCCAAGTAATGTTTTAAGAATAACACTAAAGTTTTTTTCTGGAAAATTTGTCAATTGAATAGCTGTGCCTCATAAGAAACAGATACCCTTTTTAAGATATCATAGGTTTAATAATATATGTTGTTGTGTTGTGACTGATCCTCAGTGTCTTGCAGTGCGGGTCGGGCATCCCATGAGTAATCTACTCATGGATGGATGGAAAAAAAGGGGGGACTTCTGTTGTGATGGAGCACCCTAGGTAGAAGTCTGACTTGATTGTCTGGTAGAAGTCTGACTTGTAAAGTGCTAGACACTCGGTCATTCAGGCCTAATAAGATATATATATACATTTCATTGATAAAATTTTACAATTCATTTGATAAAATTTTAATTTCATTGATAAATTTTGATAAAATTTTAATTTTTAAAATAATGCATCATACAGTGTGCGCCGTTGATTGTTTGAGCAGCCGGATTTGGGTGCGGTCGGGTTGAGACACAAGTTTAAGTGCACACAACTTTATTTACAAGCATGTGAACCCCACAATTAAATATATAATGTGTGACACATTCAAAGATATACAATTAAAGATTTGTGGAAGGATTCCAATTCTAGATCTCAGGATAAGACCTTGTAATTACGGCTAGTTACGCAGTGCATCCTTTCGGGTGAGAGTCTCGATGCCTACTTACCATTTCTCCTGCACGCCGCAAAGGGCGCTCTCGCAGTGCGTAGGAGGGAACAGGGTTGCGTAGGTGAAACCACGGTTACAATAATAAGAATACTTTTAATTTATATTCGTAGTATTTTTGTATATATAATTTTTTTTATATTACCGTCTATATCCGTACATTTTCTTAATTTTGCGAACTAAAACATTTAGTACGATTTTTTTTTTTTTATATTTTGACAAAATAATGTTACATGTAACAGCCTTTTTTTGTATAATGTAAGGCTTTTTTTTTTTTTTTTTTTTTGAAGTGAAGTAAACTTTTTATAATCAAAATTTTGATTTAAAAATATTTGTGTGTAAAAATTCTTATCTACGTACTAAAAATTCCATTATTATTTTTACTATAAATTTATGTAGGTCTAAATGATGAAGGCATTTATAATTTAAGAAATTAAAGTCAAGGTCTGATGGCCGAGTGACTAGCGCTCTGGCTTTCGGTGCCACTGGGTTCGTGTCCCGTCGATGCCATGGATGTTTGTAGCGATTCGAAATCCACTTTAAGAAGCAGGTCCCGGTCTAATAGGATCGTAGAGCGTTGGGCGTAAGGCTAACAGCCCTACACCGTAAAAAAAGTCAGAGTCAAAGAGTCAAATCAGACTTCTACCTACGGATGCTCCTCACAACAGAAGCTTTCCGTCCTTCCATGAGACTACACGGTTCGTGGGCTTGGTCTAAATATTGCTGCATACCAAGTGGGATAAGAAATAACAACAAAAATTAAAATCGATAACGTTATAAAATATTTAGGGTTTTTTTTTTTCCCCTTTACATAATGGAAGAAGAAAAAATTTTGCAAAACTTTTGTGCAAACTCATTTTCATTTATTTAATTCATTTCGACAATAGATTAGACTTTTAAAATCAAAACTCTCCTGATTTTAAACCAAAAAATTTATCAATGTTAATTTTATTGAATTAATTAAAACTAGCTAAGAACGCTATGAATTTAAAATTTATATAAAAATTGAGAAAAGTATTTTAAAATTTTTTTCATCCTAATTTTTAATGTTGCTACAAATCTGATATTGATAAAAGTTGCTTTTTTTTTTTCTTAGGGAATTTCACAACATTACGCTAAACATAGATGACTGAGTCATAAATGCAGATGAATCATAAACGGATCATTTAAATGAATCATCTAAATTCCAGGGAGTCATTACTCTTTTTCCCGCTGGCACCAAAAGTATCTATTTAAATGTTTTCCTCCGACAGTTTTCATCTTGACTTGTAAAAGGAAGCGGTTTATTTATCCAATGGACATTATTTTACAGGCAACAAAAAACAGAGAGAAAATTGTAGCAATTTATTTATTACAACTGCAATAAAAGTGAATTATGAGTTTTTTGTTAACGATTTTGTTTACTTACAGGAAAACTCCCCGTCCAAAACATGACCTTGGACACTTTATTGAACTGTCTGTCTCCCTACCATTTGATTTTTACATGCATTCAAAGCTAATATGTAAAGTTTAATAACAACCAATGCCTAGAAAACACATTCCATGTTGTGCAACATTAATTTAATATACATTTATTTTATGTATTTTGATGGGCAATCCAACTTTTAATGTTATGTTCATTACATCATTCAAAGCAGTCTTTTGTTTTTAATGTTTTTAATAAAATGCTTTGTTTGTTGTGATGACTCTTAGAAAAGAAACATTTTCAAATCTAGACTCGTTAAGTGTTTTATTGATCTAAATATAGAGTTTAAGTGGCCTTAAGTGCCAATAAACTTTAATTTGTAACCGTTTGTTATTCGTTTGGTTTACATCACAAAAAAATTTAATATATTGTTAAGAAAAAAAGAATTTGGTTTGGTTTGTCGCTCTACGGTCATTTTATGCAACACTTTGGGCTAAATAGACCGGGACCTACAGTTTACCGTGGATACAAAAACCACACACAAACATCCATGCCACCACCAGGATTCGAACCTATAATTCCAAAGGCCATAGTGCTAGCAACTTGTCCACCAGACCGCGAAAAAGATTTTGAGGTTAAAAATAAAAAAATGTATTTTTGTTACTTATGCAAATGCGTGCATCAAATCTTTTTCTGCTTTCATTAAAAAAAAAATAACAAATTATGATTACTATTCTTTAAAAGAAACTGCCATTGAGGCAATTTAGAGCGAAATCATAAAATATTTAATTTTTATGTTTGAAAATGAAAATCGTCTTAAATTAAAGCCTATATTTCTATCCTTATTTATTAATAAAATAAAAGATTTTGCCTTAATCTTTCACCATCATTGAATGCATGCATGTTCTCACATGACGAATAAACCACGCTTTTAAGGAAACTTTTTTTTTTTTTGAGAAAATGCTTCATGTGGAAAGAAATTTTTATGACAAACCACAGATGTTAATGTATTCAATTTTCTGCACAGAATGTTATTTGCCATATTATTAATGGTTTAATATTTAGATTTCCTGATAGTATTTATATATGTTCTTCGGTACAATCTTGAAATAACATTCCATCCTATTTTGTTAAAATATATAGGAATATCATTTCCCCTGGTTTCCATGGAAACTGCTCGCTCGTGTAATTAGAGTATTCTTTAAGTTTATAACTCATCACTTATCTTCTCATACGCCAATTTTAAATCATTACCTTATCTTAATAATAGATAATCGTGTTTGTATTCTCACTGCGTGTTTCATAATAAAATTAAATCACTTGAAACAAAGGAAATAATCAAATCAGAGGAATACAAACTTAACTTATCATGCACTTCAAAGTTATTCAAAATTATTCTGTGCTCAGTAATAAAATTGTCTAATTATAAGGAAATTGGCGAAGAATATCTTGAATTTAAATTAAAAACATTAAATATTTTAGATCTATAATCACAACAATACTTTTATGCTGCAGTAGATTTTTATTTATTTATTTTTTTTTTTTTTTGCAGTAGATTTTGTTTTCAAATCCAGTAAAATGAAATAAGGGAGAACTTTCTGATAAAACATTGTAGTAGATGTCGTCGTTTGTTTGTGCAGCTCGATCTCGGTGTGGTCAAGTCACAAGAACATACATTTAAAAATGCACCACTTTAATTACAAGCCCACAAGCACGACTCACTACAAAGATTAATATACAACAGACATTTAAAGACATTTATATTTAAGTGGAAGGATTCCACTTCTAAGCTGTAAATAAAGTCACTGAGGTACACTCTGGATAGCGAAATATCTTTGATCTCTGGATGAGAGTTTGCAAGCCAATGTATGCAGAGGATGGTTCTAAATATATCTTCTCTCGGGGTGAGAGACTGTAAGCTAAACGTCTATGAAGTAGCAGCTAAAGATACAGTTGTGGAAGGGTTCCACTACTAGCTCTCGGGAGGAGAACTTATAACTAACGGCAGTGTCTGTTTTGCCATACGTCCTCTCTACCGAGAGTGTTGGTGCCTATTGAAAATTTCTGTACGACGCAAGGGACGCTCTCGCAGTGCGTAGGAGGAAACAGGGTTGTGTAGGTGGAACCACGCTTACAACATTATATTTTTCTTTGCAAAAAGTTTTTAGTTACAGACCATCCATTCGATTTATACCGTACTTTTGAAGTGCGAATGAAACAGTTACAGTTATTTATTTTTACATTTTTAATCCTAAACCGTTTATTTTAAATACTTCTTATTTTTTTATAAATCAGTATTTTGAAAACAGGGCATCGGAAAAGGTTAGACACATT
Organism: Caerostris extrusa; assembly: GCA_021605095.1. Lineage (NCBI taxonomy): Eukaryota > Metazoa > Arthropoda > Arachnida > Araneae > Araneidae > Caerostris > Caerostris extrusa. The sequence continues at coordinate 152,365 of BPLR01001420.1, forward strand.
AAACAAAAATAATATCTAATAAAATATTTCAGATAAACAAAGTATTTTTTTTTACTGTAATGCTTAGAAATTAGTAAGGTTTTATCTTAATTATTAAGACCACCGTTGGCTGTTTTACAGATATTAAGTCAATAATCTACAGATACGGTGGATCATGCCCGACGGCACTTTGGCGATATCAATTCGTTCTCGTCAATGTGATAAATCCCTAATTTTTTTTTTTTCCAGTTTCTCAATGGATGAATTAGTAGCGCTGGCTCTGTTCTACGCCTATGATCAAGCGATGGACCGTGCCTTGCGTGCCTTACTACTACTACACCCCACCACATCACAGTGCCTAGAGCTGAGTTGCCATTGCCGGTTTGGGAATGGTGTGGGTGAGAAGAAGTCTGATTGAGCTCTGTAACGCTCTACGGTCATACGATACCGGGACCTACGGCTTAAAGTGGATTTCGAACCACTACAAACATCCAGGGCACCGCCGGGACTAAAACCCGAAACTTGTGGTACAGAGCGCACGTGACGCTATTGTGGCGCATCGTTCTCGCCAATGTGATAAATCCCCCTTTTTTTTTTTCGTCAGTTTCCCAATGGATATTAGGCTGGCCATGTTCTATGGCTATGAATATTTGATGGACCTTGTCCGAAGCGACTGTGGCGATATCAATTCGATCTCGCAAATAGGATAAGTCCCTTATTATTATTTTTTTCCGTCAGTTTCCCAATGGATGGATTGGTGGAGCTGCCCCTCTTCTGTGGTTCCCGAGAAGTTCTAATGAGTCCTATGAATCATGTTTTAAGATTCACACAGAAGTGTGGTTGTGCCAAATAAGAACTTCATTTATGTAGGATTTGTGTGGTAATCAGCAGGCGGTAACACATCACGGTTGCTTGTCATTGACAGAGCCTGTTTACAATGTGGGGAGTATTCAACTTTGAACTCTGACCCCACGAGAAGGGGCAGAACCCCGTAGATGAAGAAAGGGAGTGAGAAGAAAGCTGGCGGGAGCGAGATTGGGTAGGCTGCGTCAAGCAGCGAGAGATTATGTTTACCCCTTAATTAATAACTAATGTAAATATCATTGTAAAATATCGTGTCATTAAATGGCTTTATTTAAAGAAACGCATGACTTTATTGTACCTGTCAAATCCCCTAGACACCCACTGCAAAAGTCCATCCACTGTTAGACTGGTAGAGAAGTCTACAAAAACTGTAGGTTCGGCCGGGATGAATCTTTTGCAACCTGTCGAAACTCTACATTTATGTCATAGAACAGGGCCATCTACCAGGCTATCTATCGGTGAAGTGATGACTGAGAGCGTGTACAATGCGTGTTTCCTTCTATAATGAAGTAGTCCGTCATGCTGCTCAAAAATTGTTTATTTGTTGCAGGAATCAGGCACCATTGCAATGATGAAATGCAACACAAAAAACACATATTTCCGCGCATCACTTCTGCGCATCCTCTGAAGGTCGCTAATGGAGGGAGAAAAAAAGGTGAATACTCTGAGAATTGCAAAAACATCCATTTCACCACTTACTTAAGATTTTTTAAATGTTTCCAATGACCTTCTACTTTCGAATGAAAATAATGTTCTATTCATATGATGCTAATATAAATGAAATGAACACAATTTATAAAGTCACTGTAGCATTTAATGATAGAAATATGTTATGGGGATAAATGTGTTCAGTTTCAGGAAATCTTCACGAAACCTGTTTTCATATTTATAGACGCCGTTGCCCGTGACAGAAGGGTTTTCATAATTCGAAAAACCGCCGTTTCCAATAGCAATCTCTCGAGCTGCGTGTCCATGCTCACTGCAGGGATGTGTGTGTGTCTTTCGCCAGTCTCGGTTCTGTCCCTGTCGTTTTGCAAGTGTCATTGAAGTGTCGCTCTGCTTTAATGGGTCAGAGAAAACGCGACGAGCAGCCGAGCGCATCTCAACCTGGCGTTTCTTTTGATGGTGGGAAAAGTTCTTTTTGGGCAGAGACGTGACACTGCCCCCCCCATTCGGGGGAATAGATTCTGTCACGCCGAGGACTTACTTTCGAGAAGAGATTTCTGCCCTTTTCACGACGCATTTCGATTTTTGTCTGTTTGACTGAGACCACAGGAGTCACACAAACCCTTTATCGTTCCTTTCCCCGCCCCTTGTTAAAACGGGACATCTACTCATGTAAAGTAATAGTATTCAAAAAAATTGTTTTATTTCTTCATGGTTCTTATGTATGGATGAAATAAATAAAAACAATAGAAAATAAATAATTTCATCATCATCAGTGGCGCAACAGCCCCAGGGTGGGCCAAGGCTGTCTGCCTGCTGGCAGATTTCGAGATAGGAGATGTTTTTCTTTTTACGGGGTAGCGTTGTTAGCCTCATTCTCTACAGTCACAGTAGACCGGGACCTACGCATTAAAGTGGATTCCGAACCTCTACAAACATCCATGACACAGGCGGGACTCGAACCTGAAACATCGAATGCCAGAGAGCTAGCCACTCGGCCATCAGGCCCCATTAAATAATTGAGTAGGTCTTATATTTTTCTGAAAAATACATGTGAGAGGAAATAAGAATGAAATTCTAGGAGGGATTTTTCTAAAATTTACTTGGGTCATTATCGTACCTTCAACTGTGCTTTTTTACTTCTCTGCAATTTATTCATAAGTGAAAATATCGTTTCTATCTGTACATTAATAATTAATCTATATTCATTTATTTCACGACAGTGAATAAGATGAATCCTATTCACAGTATTGGTTGTTCTAATGCAGCTGGCAGTACAGAGAGAGTTCATCTTTATGCCATAAGCAAGGGCTGCACCGCTGTTACTCAACCCAGGGAGCACGTGTAGCTTGAATATAGGCTACCGACGCGAGTAGCACTACCCCTACAACGAGTACTCCCACAACACTGTACAATCCTTTTAGACCGGACCCTACGGTAGGTAGCGGATTCTTCATAGTATTGGTGGGAATGTATTTAAATAATTTCACCCAACAATTTTTTTTTTAGTTACGGATTTTTTATAATTATTATTTTCCGCTCTTTTTAAAATAATTATCGTGGTTTGCTCTTTTTTTACAAGTGGGATATTATGGTGTATCGAAATTGTTCTTGGAGACAGCGGGATAGGCCACCTAAAAACGGGGCATTCCTGTTCAAAACGCGATGTATTGTCACAAATAGTTGACCCATGTTTTGTCTTTGGATAGATTATTTGGATGGCTATGTGTTCCTTACATGTAATTCAGATACGAATAACACAGACATTTAAATCACAGTTACGAAGATGTTCAATTATGTTTAAAAAATATCCAGAAAGGCCTCCTTCCTCGCCTTTCATCCCATTGTTTGTTGCTAACCTCCCTGGAGCAGGACAGCCTACACCAGGTCCAAAGACCCCGTCTCAGGCGACGGCTCCATGGCTAAGGTTAATATGTAGCTTCCCTTTAGCGAGGAACCAAGAGGGCTGAAGACTGACTCAACCTCAGGACAACACTCTACAGTCATATTATCCTATTAGACAGGGGCTTAAATTCATCCACAAAATTCAGGTGTGAACGAAATTGGCAGATGAGCAAAAGAAAAGCGAAAAATACAAGAAATAACAAAAAGTTCAAAGGGGCCTGATGGCCAGGTGCCTAGTGCTCTGGCACTCGGTACCACAGGTTTCGGGTGAGAGTCTCGGCGGGGCTATGTTTTTAGTGGTTGGTTCGGAATCCACTTTTAAACCGCTCGTCCCTGTCTCGTAGAGCGTTGTGGGGACAGTGTTACTCCGCGTCCGTAGCCTATCTTCAAGCGGCATGTGCTCCCGGGGTAGTGCTCAATGAGTGACAGCGGTGTACCCTTGCTTAAGGCATCAAGATGAACTGTTTCTGTATTGCGAGCTGCATTAGAAAAAAAAAAGTTCAATGTGTGAACATACAATATGCTGAGACCCTACCCTGTAGATCAGATTGTTGAAATATTATTAAGCTCAATTTTAAAATTCATACAGTTGAAACTGCTGCTTTTCTACTTTTCGCGAGAAATAGCCACGTAAAGTAGATGACGCATTAACAGAAATAGAAATGAATGGAAAAATACTAATGCTTAATAATAAGCACGAGGTGCAAACGAGATAAAGAAGGAAGCGATATGTCATTTAAGCAACTCTTGTTGCAACCTTTCACGCTGCACTGCGTCCGGGATGGACAGTTATTTCGGGTGCCCTATCTGGAGGATTCCTCAACAACACACTGTCCTGCAAGCAATTTAACTCTAACTATAAATAGCCGAACAAGTGAAGTTTAGGTTAAAGCTTATCTTGAATCTCGCCATCAACTTCACCGATTCGATTAGCTGCTTCTGAAAAGATGTCCCCCTACCCCAACAAGCCTGGTCAGCCAAGCTCATCATTCTCGTGACAGCACTTAAAGAGAGTCCAGCTCTGATGTCGTGGGACCAACTCGATTCGGATGAGCAGATCCCAGAAGGACTGTCTCTTCTTCTTCCAGCAGGATTTCACGACACGACATTTTGCAGCTGTTATTGTTGTGCAGCTTTTTTTTCTTCTTTGCTGGATCGTTGTCTATGCAGCGAAAACAAGGTCAGATCCGCACAAGTGTGGTTGATTTTTATATTTGTGATTCAAATGATCGCAGTAATATGTGACAGCAAAGGATAGAGGATAAGGATATGGGGAAAATGGTACAGAATAAAAAAAGCGTTGTATGTTGAAATATTTCTCTCTGGGCCTTTCAGAGATATCATGAATAGCATCGTACCAGGGCTTGTGACTGTTTTTAGCGGCAACATCCTTAAAAAAAGGAACAACTAAGGGTCTTCTTTAACACGGTAAAAGAATGATAGGCCAACGCCTGTTTATTTAGCTGAAAATAGAGGCCCCTTTGTTTTTGTTCTAATGCAGCTGGTAATACAGAGACAGTTAGTCTTTATACCATCAGCAAGGACTGCACTGTTGTGATTCATTGAGCACCACCCAGGACCACATGTAGCTTGAAGATAGGCTCCAGATGCGAGTCACACTACTCTCTCGCAATGCTCTACGATCCTATTGAGCAGGGGCCTACGGTTTAAGGTGGATTCGAACCACTACAGACATCCATGGCACAGCCGGGACTCGAAACCTGTGGTACCGAGCGCCAGAGTTAACCACTCGGCCATCAGGCCGCCTTTTTGCTAGGAAATCAGCAGCCTCGTTTCTCTTTCATCGGATTGAGGATCTGAACCATAGAAATCATAAACTCATGGTAAATTTTAAGGAAATGATTCCTTTTATTTCGAAAGGTCATTGAACATTTGCATGAGAATCTAACGACAGGAGTTATCAACAACAGATGAATGTTAAGAAATCGCTCTCTGATTGGACTGAGGAAGATTGGATAGCGTGAGACGAGGGCATCTGGAAAAAGAAAGAGGAAAATGGATATTCGTGGAATGTTTTACTAGAATTAGGAATAGAAGAATCATTTATTTTAAATCTTTCAATATTTTTGACATACAAAAATAATAACAGCGCCACGACAGTATAAGGAAAAATGTTTACATGACAGGTTTCTAAAATTTCATGCGCAAAACGTTTTTGAAGAGTCTGAAATAGATTATTCTTGGGTTTTTTTTTGTGCTTTATCTTCCCTTTATTAAAAAAACATTTTTCTAAATGATTATCTTCTGAGTATTGTGCGGCCAAGTGACCAATTGGCCAGTGGTCTGGCTCTCAGTGCCACTGGCTTCAGGTTCGAATCCTGGCGGTGTCATGGATGTTTGTGAGTGGTTCGGAATTCACGTTAAACTGTAGGTCCTATTCTAATGAGCCTAAAGTTTGCGCAAAATGACCGTAGAGCGACAAGTCAAACCAAACCTAATCGGCATCAAAGCTTTCAACACACTTTAGCTCAGCCGAGGCGAATCCTTGTGAGATCATGTCTCTGCTGGGACTGAGAGTAATTTAAAGACTCAGAGGGGCTTTGTACAGGGGACTTGATATCTCACTCCGGCATTAGTTCTGGAGCTCAACAATTTTCAAGAACAAACATACAAGGAAAAAATGAATGTTTTACGAACAAAAATGCCAATCACTCAACATTAATATATCATATTTAAAAACCCTTTTAGTTCATTGCATGCACAACATCATTAAAAATATGCAGTTGAAATGTTATTCATCATCATTATCATCAGTGGGACAAGAGCCCCAAGTTGGGCCAAGGTCGTCGGCATATTGGCAGATTTCAAGACAGGAGATGTTTCCTTTTACTTAGTAGGGTTGTCAGCTCTACGCCCAACAGTCTTATTAGACTGGGACCTACTGTTTAAAGTGGATGCCGAACCACTACAAATATCCATGGCACAGCCGGGACACGAACCCAATATCCGTGGCACCGAGAGCTAGTCCTCGGCCATCACGCCCCTACAATGACATTATATTCTTAAAAGGATTACAACAGTTATGAATGTTATCGTAGGGCGGGGTAGCAAGAAATACAGTTTTCATGAATTCAACTAGAAGTTTTGAATGATTGATTTCCAGTATGCAAATGGCTCGTGATGAAACGACTGTGCCTCGACTCCTAATGACTCCCGACAAAAACTGTTTTCGAAAGCAAACGATCTCTGATCTCTAAACTAAAAATGTTACTTTTTTTTTTTTTTAAAAAAAAAAAAATCGGGATTTAAATGGGGTCGGTTACCTTAAAACAGCCTTTACACTATAGTGTTCACTAAAAAAGCTTATGAAATATTCGTATAATCGTCTAAGCAGTTATATTTGAATAGACAACATAAAAAATGGCAGATGAAATGTATCATTCGCTGAAAATGTAACGGAATCGTACCTAATCGGGAAAAATGATGCCCTTCAAAATGACCCCGAATGTCTGGAAAACGAAAAGTAATTTTCTTCACTGAAAATCATTCAACTTAGGATTGGAAACAGGTCAAAACACTTTTTTCCCCACATTTTTTTTTTTTTCAGAAATCACCAGCTTCAGTGCGAATTCCGTTGCAACGAGTTCAAAGCCTTCGTTTCACTTGCATAGTTATGAACAGAAGTGGGGAGTCGGAGTCGAGACATCGAACATTTTTTGAAGGAGTCGGTGTAAAAATCCTCCCGACTTTTTTTTTATAAGAAATAATTTTATTTTTACAAAAAATGAAATGTTAAGGAGGCCATTCAATTGTATCTTTCACTAATCCACAACCAGTAGCAAAGACAGTGACTGCTTTAGAAGTAAACCAAGTAAAAGATTTTTCTCAGTACTGATATTTGCAGGACCTGATGGCCGAGTGGCTAGCTCTCTCGCTCTCGGTACCACAAGTTTCGGGTTCGAGTTCCGAAGGTGCCATGGTTGCTTGTAGTGATTCGGAATCCACTTTAAGTCATAGATGCCGGACACAAAGGACTGTAAGATCGTCATGGAGCTCAAACAAATTCCTCACCCACATCATGCCCAAACTGCAAAGGGGCAACGCATCTCTAGGCACAGGGATATGGTGTGGTGCTGTAGTAGTAGTACTGAGACTTGTAAAACACATCTTGGATCCACAATGAAAGAAGATGTTAAGAAAATATAAGATTTAATGCATTAAAAATAGCGCATCTTTGTGGTTAAAATGTACTATTTTCTTTTGCTCTATAATACTGTGGTACCTGTTCATTGTGTACTGCTATTTTTAATAGGATGTATGCATTTTTGTAAGCAAATTGAGAGTGCGAGATTGTTTTTAAGTGAGTACTTTAAAATTGTTACGCAAGAACATGATATAGGTTTGGTTTGGTTTATCGCTCTACTGTCATTTTATGCACACTTTAGGATAACCGACTGGAATCTACAGTTTAACACGGGTTCCAAACCCAAACCAATCACAAACATCCATTCCACCTCCAGGATTCTAACCTGAAGCTTGTGGTCCCAAAGGCCAGAGAGCGCTAGCTAACAGCAGCAAATTTAGACTATAAGACATTCTTGTGCTCTAAGTGAGAAGTGAGTACTGTAAAAAGTTGTTATGCAAGAATCATTTTTAAAGATATAGGGATTCAATAAAAATCATTGAGTTTTTAAACATATTTTCCTAAATTCATTTGTAACGATTTTTTTCTAATGCAGCTGAGAAATAGACCCTGATCTTTTATTGCCATAAGGGCTGCACCCACGTTACTCACTTTGCACTACCCAGGGGGCGCGTGTAACTTGAAGATAGGAGTAACAATGCTCCCGCAACGATCTACGATCCAGTTAGGACCGAGACCTACGGATTAAAGGGGATTCCGAACCACTACAAGCACCCATGGCAACGCCTGGTTTGAACGATACCTGTGGTACCGAGTGCCAGAGCGCTAGCCATTCGGCAAATCAGGCCCTATCCGTTTGTAAAGATCATAATACATAAAAGTACGGTAAAGAGTTAAGAAAAAAAAAATTCATGTTCCGAATCAAAAATGTTCGGCCCGGTTATGAATAAGCAATGAATATATCGATGAGATAGAAATTCGCTTGGAAGTCTTTCCAGCGAAGTCACCTGATAGCAGCAGCAGATTTTTTTATCTGCTCGGAGATGAGGCATTCGATTCCCGCGTTTTGCAAACAAAGGAATTGCCATTCGAACGACATGTGTCGGGGACATAAATCTTCTTCCTCGAGTGACTCAACGATGACTGTTTATCAGGACTGTTTATCGATGCAGGCATTCGAATTGTTTCGAATGGCCCAAGAAGAGGGGGAGCATCTATTTGCATAGGCGAATCAGTCCGGAACAAAGCGTTTCTTTTCCCGCCCAGAAACGTTGACCACATTCGAAAACGGTATGTAGGTCAACCGTCCTATTCCACCTGAACTCTTCCTCGCGTCCGCACTTCGATAGGCGAGAAAGAAAATTTTGAATATTTGAGGAACGAAAAAAAGGTTTTTTTTTCCTATTTCAAATATGCCAATAATGTTCTTTCTTTATCTTCTGTCAGAAATTTGTCCAAAAACTAAAGGAATCACGATGATATATTATTTTATCCTCTTCTACAAAAAATGAAATGAAGTCGCCATTTTTATGTTTTCGCAATTTTATTAGATATATACAGATTAGATATATTACACAAATAGTTTAATTACATTGAAAAAAAATACAGACCAAACATGAGTGCAATCATACAGTTTTTGGTTTTGGAATAAACTTTAGGATTCATATTTTTTTTTCCAATTTCTTTTTTCTATGAAGACATACTATTCATCATCATCAATAACACGACAGCCCAGAGTGGGCTAAGGCTTTCTTTTGAAGAGATTTCCATGCATTCCTCTGGGGTGACAAGGGTCCTCCAGTTCTTAACCCCTAGTACAGCAAAACCTTTTCAACTGCGTCTATCCATCGCAACTTGGATCCAACAATAACTTTTCCCTCTTTGTCCCTGTGGCTTTGCCCAAACAAGGCCTTTTAAAGGGTTTAAATCATTCATTCTAAATACAAAAGCAGCCCAGTTTAATCCTTTGATCTTAATAAATTTTATAATATGTGTGTCCGTATAGCATTTATGTATTTCTGTGTTATGCCGTCTTCTCCAACAATCGCCTTCCCCTAACACCTCCAAGAATAACCTTAAAATCTTCCTCTCAAATAGATCCAAATGGGCCTCATCAGATCTTGCCAAAGTCCAGAGTTTCAGAGTCATAGCCTAAGCGAGGGTTTTATGTAACAAGAATTTAGTTTTCTGCATATGAACTGTAAATTAAACAGTTCCTAAGTATTTAAAACTAAATACATATTCAAAAGTGTAAATGTCTGGAAGTAATATTGGATGTATCCTGAAAACTATTTCTGATGAAGACATATTGCTTCTTATTTTATCTCACATATTTTCACTTTAAATGAAACGCCTTTCTATTTTTTGGGCGTATATTTTATGGCGTAATCTGTGTAAGAAAAGAGCTTAAAAGCGCTTTTATCGACGTTAGAAAATCCATCAAATCGACGATTATTTTTATCTCATTTTAGAAAAATTGCAAATTATACCTAAAAAGAAATGCAAGCCTTCTCTTCTTGCATCTTAAAAATATATAATTTAAAACACGAATAAGAGGATCAAATTGCAAGCTGAATCAAGAACTAAAAAGTGGTTCTTCAATCACTAATTTAAAATAGATGGCATCGAAACTGTATAGTTCAATTTTTTTTCAATAAAGAATATAGGCATGCATTCAAGAAAAAAGAATTGCATTTCAAATGTAGGGTCATTATTTTTATTTAAAAATTATAATTTTTAAAAGAACATGCAGTGTTGTCTGGATCTGGTTGTGGTTTGAGAACACACATAGCTTTATTGATACGCACAAAACACCACATACACATACAATATTTAACATATTTAAAGACATCTAAGAATGAATGAATCTTTTAATTAGTTCATGGAAGGATTCTACTTCTAAGCCGAAAATAAAAATATTCTGGTACACGCTGGATCGAAATTTGCTTCCTCTGGGTGAAAGTCTGTAAAAGGTCAACAAATACACGATTGATTGATTCATTTTCTAATTAAGAAAATGCTGTACATATATTGTACTTTGTATTTAAATTTCAGCTATAGATGAACAGTTAGATTTCACCAGCAGTCATTGCTGGGTCATTGCTGATTTTGATTCCCACCGATGAGTGCATTGCGATGATTCTTTAAAATGTTGTTGTTGTAATTCAGGTGGCAATACGAGACAGTTAATCTTTATGCTCTAATCAAAGGGCTGCACCGCTGTCACTTTCATTGAGCACTACCCAGGCGGATCGTGTAGCTGGAAGATAAGCTACAGTCACACTACCCCACACAACGCTCTACAATCTATTAGACCGGGACCTACTGTTTAAAGGGAATTTTCGAACCCTACATACATCCATGGCACTGCTGGGACTTGAACTCCAGAAAACCGAGGTACCGAGCGCCAAGCGATCAACTGCCCTCCTACACACGGAAAAGTGAATAGGTTTACTGAAGATCATTACTTCAATTCACAATCAATTGTCTTATTGAACTATTGTCTTACTGGAACAGTCAGCTTCTATATTATTACACACTCAATGCTGAATCTACTACAATTTTGCTACATAGGAGTTCATATTGATTATCAAAAGTCAGATGCACTAGAAAGAAAAATGAAAAAATTGTGTTCTCTTCTAATGATATCGAGAAAGATTAAAAAAAAAAAGAAATAAAAATAAGTATATTTTTAGAATCACTAAAGTATTGTCATTTCCTATGAATTTTCAAAATAATTCCTCAAATGACATTTGTACCAACTACGCCAAATAGTTTTTCCAAGCAATGTGCATA